>JAGFPH010002319.1:16681-29388 GCA_018207615.1 Philaenus spumarius | reverse complement strand
AAATTTTATGGAAATTTAGATAAAGTGGGAAATTTGATTTTATATTCTGAAAGTAGGCCTACACATTAAACTGAGTAGGCTGTACAAACACAAACCATATCTGCGGCAGACAAGTATTGTTGAAATTACCACAGAAAAAACCCAAAATGCAGATTAGGTTCGCCCGTTTTCACTATGTTTGCACTAAACTAATTTTAAATGGACGAATACAATTTTGTGAAACAATTATTTATGCCCGGATGCAAAACGTTAATTATATCTCTTATTACATAAAAGTTCATTAAAATAAAATAAAATATAAGAGCACCTTTATAAGCACAAAGCTTTACGTTATAGTGATAGTCGGGTTTAAAGGTAGGCTACTTTAAATTTTAATAATTGTTTGACGGCAGGCAATACGATGATTTGTCTGTACGTTATGTGTTTGGTACCTTCCCTTTCTGATATCTTTTTCTTACTTGAATTTGAGCGGTTGTAAAATTAGTTTTAAACAGAATAGCAAAGCAAAACGACTGGGGTCAAAACCCTTAACGAAATTGAGAAATAAATACGTTTTAAAATAGTAATAAAGCACACAAAAACTATAGAAAATAAGAAAACGAATGTACTATAGTCTTTACAAACAGTCATGCGCTCTAAGCCATAAAATCGACCCTCGCTCCCACACGCGCAGACACAATCACACGGCCTACCTGCTTAATGGTTCTCCTATTAATCACCAACTAGCCGCCCTTGTGTTACAAAATCACATTTTTCTTACCGTTAAATTTACTTTAATTTTTACTCTAATTACTGAACTCCAAATAGTATTCCTCGCAAAATGAGTCCAAACACGGTACAATAGTGACAACTCTAAGCTTGCGGTTTTACGGTCAGTAGGTTACAAAATAATAAACTTGACTTCTTAAAAATGGTTATTGACATTTTATTTGAATTAGCAGGATCACAATAACATATATAATTACAGTAATTCTAGTAGTGATTACAAACGTTTGCAAAAAAACAAAGAAACTAAATCAGAATCAATATAACAGTGAACGTATATACTAAGAGTAGCCTAAAATAAAAATAATTACAAATCATTTGGCAATGTTACTGTACAATAACTAATAAATCGATAAAACTAACTGGTATCCTTACTTTTGAAGCACGCAACTGGTATCCTGGGTTGTCTGGACACCCCAGCTTACAAATGTACAAAAGAATCGTTAAATAACACAACATTTTATGAAAACACTTAATATGAATTTGTACATGTGTTTAGTGTATTATCTATATAAATTCTAGATGATAAAAAAAATAATACGTTACAAAATATTATGACAAATTCTAAAATAAATACATAACTTCACTCTTATTTTTTTTAAATTTTACTATAAATTATTTTACGACTGAATAAATAATAATTGTTACATCATTAAAGGCACTATTGATTTTTATAAGAAATTTATATTTATCTTTTCAAATAAAAAATCTACCCCTCCACCCAAAATAAAGTACGACACCCTAAAACGTTATATACAAAAACTGAACCATGTTTTCAATATTTTTCATTCACACTCTGATTCCGTTTTCTATTTTAGAAGAATACTCGAAACAATAATCAAATTAATTAGTTAATAAAAAATATGTAAAAATTAAGAAAATTTAAATCTTGGGGAGTTGAAACACCCTAGGATACCAGTTAAGGGGTAAGAATCACAAACTTTTGTGAAGTACATTAGAAAATAAAATAAAACGGAAAAAACTCTGTGGGGACAGATTTGACACACGGTACCATTTACGTCTTGAAATTTGCCCAACCTGATATGCTAATGGATAAAGTTATATACTGATTTCTAATAGTATAAATAACAATAACTAGCTGACCCGTGCGAAGCATTCGCATTCTAACTTACTTAAATGCCACTTAATTAAAGTACACACCGTATATTTAGTATTGTATAGTGCGTAGGTAGTGGCGTAACGGCAGCTCTCCAGCTGGGTATTGTTATCATCAGTGTTGCCAACGCCAGGAAAATTGTATTTTTTCGTATAATTGTATTTTGTATATTTTTCCGGTGTAGCGGTTAAGGAAAGCTTTAAAATGATGCCTCATTCGTGTAATTTGATGATGTATTAAGGAAGTTATGGCGTAACGATAAAAAATGGCCTTGAGAAATAATATATGTGATAATTGTTTTTGAATTTTTCACGTTTTTGTTTTAGGTAAATAAGTACCCATCATAGTAAGACGAACTAATGTTCGATTGTTATGACAATTGTACCATTTAATTTGATAGGAAACTAAACGGGTCACGGGAGTCATTACCGGGGGAGGGGGGCAGGGGGATGCGCCCCCCAAAATCCGAGGTTTGTGTTTACGCCCACCTCAATATCTGAGATGTAAAAAAATAATTTTGTAAATAAAAGAAACTATAAAATACTCTACACGATTTTACTTTTCTTTATATACTTTTTATTATTAATTATTATTATTTATCATCATCATTACTGTTAGTATTTATAAATTATCTATACATAATTAATTTGCTAGGGGTTATTTTGTGAGTAGAACTCCTCCTAGAGTTTTTAACCGATTTTGATGTTTTTGGTGTCATTTTACAGAGCTCACTCTGAAGTTGTGCTTCCCTTAAAATGAGCTCAATGTATGTTAAGGGCTTCGCCCCAGTGGCCCTCAAAGTTGCCATGTTAATCTTATGGAAGGTCAATCTTAAGGAAGAAGAAGAAAGATTTCTTTTGATTTTATCAGGGGCACAAAAAACAGCTGTTCGTATGAAAAGCTTAAAACAGCTGATTTTGATCAACAGCTGATTTTGATCAACAACTGATTTGGATCAAAAACTGAATATAATTTTAGGTTAGGTAAATCAAGCAATAGCGAAGCATTGCCATGTCCACTAGTCACTATTTAATAGGTTAAGGATTAAAGTAACAAAATGAAGTAAGGTAATCATAAGAGCAACAACGTGAAAGGACGCGATGCTGACGTAGGCGGAAAGGGCTAGACATGGAGACAACGCACCGACATTCCCTCATTACGCTGTTTCCACTCCACTTAAGTCAACAGCAGTTCATTTAAACATAACCTAATTTCACTTCAGAAATGCATAAAAGCGATGCTTTGAGAAGTAATATTTTCTACATTCCCAAATCCCTCTTTCAACTGACTCCCCGGCATGTGCCCCCCCCCCCCCCCCCAATAAAAAATTGCTGATGAGGCCCACGAAACGGGTTAAAAAATGTATTCTTGGCGTTCTCTATACAAATTTAGGGTGTTGAATTCTTCTCATTTAAAATGTTCAAATGGCCGCCATTTTGAAACGAATCATTGGAAAAGTAGATATTTTTGTCGAACTAGGTAGCCTATTTACATTGATGAGTGAAGCGCCGAATTTCAACTCAATCGGTAAGTCGTTCTAGAGGTATAAATGATAAATAGCAGATGGTTGGCAAAAGAAGCGTTTCCGGACAAGTTTATATAAGTTTTTCTTTATTTCGACCCATATGATCTTATGATCACCCCCTGAATTACAGAATCACCCTGTATATGTACATATAATTTTTACTTCATTACAAGCAACACAAGTTTAATAAAGGACATTCACTAAGAAACTACAACAAATACCTACTTGGCGTCAGACTTGACCCTACGGTGCCAATAACGTAAGTTTTGACCGCAGTGTAATTGTAGGATCAAACAAGTTAATGGCCACATACAAACTGCCCCACTTTTTTTGGGTCATTTCTAATATACAAACTGCCCTACAAGGTCCAGGTCCAGGTATAAAAACAAGGTACAGGCCGGGGTGTCGGCGACATACAAACTGCCCTACTTTTCTACCTGACACAGGTACGGGATATTTCCCTCCGAATTCCCTCATACCAATAAATAGTTTATATTAGATAATAACTAGTAGACCCACTTCGTTTGCATACATTGTTTAGACATACAAAATAATACAGATAATTTATGAACCAAGTTGAAACAGCCAGTATATTCGTATATTTATTTACCTGTTATTCTTATCTAATAGGAACCGTTTCGTGCTTACACGCACTTATCTTATAGTAACCGTTGCGTTCTTACGAGCGCTTATCTAATAGTAACCATTGCGTGTATTCGTGTATTTATTTATCTGTTATTCTTATCTAATATTTAACCTAACCTAACCTAACCTAACCTATTATATAAGCACGCAACGGTTCCTATTAGATAAGAATAACAGATAAATAAATACACTAATATACTGGCAGTTTCAACTTGGTTCATAAATTATCTGTATTATTTTGTATGTCTAAACAATGTATGCAAACGAAGTGGGTCTACTAGTTATTATCTAATATAAACTATTTATTTATTGGTATGAGGGAATTCGGAGGGAAATATCCCGTACCTGTGTCAGGTAGAAAAGTAGGGCAGTTTGTATGTCGCCGACACCCCGGCCTGTACCCACAGAGCACTGAATAATAAATTATTATTCAGTGCTCTGTGCCTGTACCTTGTTTTTATACCTGGACCTTGTAGGGCAGTTTGTATATTAGAAACGACCCAAAAAAAGTGGGGCAGTTTGTACGTAGCCCAAGTTAATACACATTCTTGCAACCGGACTTAAACCCGGGAGTCCATAAAAGTCCAGCATTTTCCCACAAATTTATAATCAATCTGCAGCGAGTGCACAGTTTTCACGTAATTTTACTTATACAGTAGTTTAAATTACATAATATGTGGATTGTTGAAGTGTAAACTTCTATAGGCGGAACTCGGCGCTATGATTGCTGGCGGGTGAATCGGAATTTACCGTCACGTTTTCTGAAAAGCTCTATTGTGAAACGTTCTATTGTAAAACGCTCTATTTCGTCACGCATTTTCTGAAACGCTCTATTCTGTCAGTTTGAAAAAAATTTTGGTCTTGCCGAGATTCGAACCAGCAGAGTCCATCAACTAGCCGGTTAGGCCAAGAACGCATTGCTAGTTTAGTATATTTGAGTTGGGTATATAAGTGTAACAGATTGTCCTACGTCATAGGCTTAACACAATGTATAGTTTAATTGGTAATACCTCTGAAATTGACAGTGTGCTTCATCATTTCGTAAAAAGCGTTAAAATGGAAATTGTGCTTCCTCATTTCGTAAGTTGTGTTCGTAAAAGTTTAAACTTCTCCCGTATGGCCTTAAGCACACAATTTACATTTTTAGCGAATTTCCATAGCATAAATGAGCTATTGCAGTGGCCCTTATGGTAAGGCCCAAGGTCGGGAGTAGCAAATGAGCACCGAACATGGTCCCCAGAACACGTTTTGGGGTGTCATTAAAAATCATATGTATATATGTGTTCGCACTCTAGCGGCCGCATTTTAAGTCCGATTTGGTTCAAATTTGGTACACATGTTGGTTGTCTACGTTGCTCGGACGAGTACGTTAGACAAAAAATCCAACAATCGGAAGCACGGTTTTTGACAGGAAGTAACTATTTTTTTAGATTTTTCCTAAGAGAATGAATTTGTATTTTCAGTTTTTTCTACAAATATAAATGTAGGATGTTATTCTGCACATTTTGTTTTTTTACGCGACCTTATAGCTCGCTTGGTTCCCCCAAAATCGATGAAAACGTAAAATACCATAGAAGTACTCGGTTCAAAGCCATGTGGTGGATCTTACCGTGGGGTTGGCGTGCAAAGCACGCAATGCTTTGCGTATTGAAGTTAATCCCAATATACATTTTGCAGCTATTCAGCACAAATAGACCTATTTCCCAAATTGTTGGTTGAAACCCTAAAACATAGGCCTATAAACTTAATTTTGCAAATTTGCTCAACTCACGTCGGCGTTCTGGTCGAATTTTCTTTTACGACCAGTGAAAACTATTCTCGTCTTAACAAAGTAGCTTACACCACTGCATATTTTATCACCTGCTTCGGCCGTTTCCCGAGAAGAAAGATAATCCGCCATTAAACTTTCTGGGGACTTTGAACAACTACACTGTTCAACCACGCTCGCTGGCAATATGTAAAATTTGTATTCTGTGGTACAACTTTCACTCTCGCTGATCCTCGGCCTACATTACATAGCCTTGATATGCCTACATAGAGTTGCCTTTAGGGTAAGGTTAGGTATATAGTTAGTGCGCACACACTGTTCGTCGCTTGCTGCAGGATCTCACCAGATAACTTTGATGTGTTCTGCATTAAGTGTACAAACATTTTATAGCGAGATCTCGATGACAAAATGCATGGTTTAAAAATAATCGATAGTTTTGTTATAAATAACTAGGGGCTCAGCCCCTGGACGCTTCGCGTCCCAACCCCTCCTAGGCCTACGGCCTCAAATGGCTGCTTCGCTTCGCTCGCAGTTGGAAAACTCTCTAAAGGCTCTCGCTAATCTTTGGATCGTTTGTACCTGGGTGAACGAGCATCGTTCAGTACTTTTAACATCTGGATTGTATATTTAATGTATCTATTCGAATATTTAGTGACTTTGAAGGAGGTTTAAAAAGAAGCTGTACCTATTCGCCTTCTAAGTGACATGAAACGTGGTATAAAAAGAAGTTCAGATTTTAAATTTTATGCGCATTTTTCAGACTTTATGCGCGTTTTTGAAGACATAAGACCTAGCGCATTCAATTCCTGACGTCAAATAACCCTTGTATGCAAATTTTCATCAAAATCGTTAGAGCCGTTATAGATCCGCGACAGATACAAAGATAGATGCAAGAATTGCTCATTTAAAGTAATAGGATAACAGAAACTGAAGTATGGTAGTCTTACGGTGTTGTAGACAATTACCTAGACATTTTGTTTCATTCGCTAATATTTGGTACCCTTTTTTAATGATGAAAACTGTTAGTCGTTAAAATACGTCACTTTGACATTTGAAAGTGTAAAAACCTGCCGATCAGAAAATTTTATCAACAGTATATCCATAACGTATTAACACGAAATATAACCTAATCAATATCCTGAACTAACTAAACTATCTAAACAAACAATAATATTTAGGATTAAATGATAGGTGGTGAAGACTCCCAACACAGTATAACAAAGTTATCTTCGAGCAAATCTCGTCTTGCGCGGGTTGTGTGCCTCACAACTCTTGGTATTTATATATATTAGATAGGAGAGCGTGACCATATAAAGTGGACATTTTTGTAATATTGTGAAAGTAGATATTAAACTGAGTCTAAAATCCCACACCAACAGCGGCAAACGAATATTATAGAAATTATGAGGGGGGGGGGGGGTAGAAAACTCACAAATACAGTAGTTCAATAGATGTAGCTTACAGTTCAGGCATTTTGGTTATGTTTGCACGAAGCAAAACATTCCACTGGCACCTGGCACCAAAAAGATAAATGATCACAATCCAAACAAAAACTTATAAAATATATAACGATAGGAAATGAACGTGAAAAATGTAGATTAATCTAAAGGCCGGTCCAGACGCTACGTTTTGCACAACCTTTTGTTTGCGCAGTCTTAAGGGTGTTTTATACCTTGCGTAAAACAGCAAAAATATGCACTTCATACTACCGTGTTTCGGACGCCGTTTTTCAACCTAAAAAGTTGTGAAACATCTTAAATTGTACTTAAAGGCTTTGTGCTTTTGTCTTATATCTCATAATTGAAAGAAATCGTCGGCAATTCCTTTTAATCAACAGTTTAAATGAGTAAAAATCTATTATTTTTAACGCATTTTTTGGGAGTTTTAAGCAATAATTTCCATATTTTAAGCTAACAAGTAAAAAATATAAAGCCTTCTTTATAACTTAAAGTAGTTTCCCAGATTATTAATTAATTTATAAATAGAATCTGAAACACGGTATTACGAATGCATGTTTCAACGATTTTGCGGCTTGAGTCAGGCCTTTTGCATTGAAATCATACTGTGCACTCTGGAGTTTTCTTCAAGGTAAAGAAGAGCCTTAAGACGGAATGAAAACGTTGCAATTTTTAGAGTGTCTATATGGTGCAGAGATGCCTGTGTATTTCGCACAGTTTAAGTGGCATCGTCACGGAGGAGGTACTATTCTGGTCAACTTTTGCATGATGTCTTGTTAAGAAAAATAAAAGATTGGAACGTCTCAGAAGTACCCGGCGTTCAAAGTGGTCGCGGAAGTGGCTTCTAAAAAGGCAGCACTTTTCCCATATTAGATTACTGGGTGAATTACGTGATGAACCTAATGATTGGCGGAACTACTTGAGAATGGACACAGACACGTATACTTATTTATTGGAATTAGTGACACCGCGTATCATAAAAGAAAATACTTGTATGAGAACAGCGATATCACCACATGAAAGGCAAACAGCAACTTTAAGATTTTTGGCAACTGGCAGAAATTACAAACACCTAGAATTCACAACAATTATATCGAAACAATCGTTAAGTGAAGTCATTCCCGAAATCATTTAGGAAATGTAACAAATCAAAATACCACAGAGATTGGTCGTAGATTTCGTCTTCTCCAGCCCCAGATCGATTCGATTTACTAACTTTTGCCGATTCTTTTCGGTAAACACTTCTCAAAGAATATTTTTTTTTACAACTGTTCCTCTGTTTGCGGTTGCATCGATTTCTTTGAATTTGTCCACTAAACTCTCGTAATCCTGCCCCTTTTTATCCCTGTCACTATACTCCTTGGATTTGACGCGCCAAATGCATGGGAAACTTTCGTATAATGCAATAAATTATGTGAGAAACTCCCAGGAACATTGCCGAAGGTCAGCCATTGTCGCTCAAAGTAACAAACACATACAAAGAAACCGAGTAACAAAATGAATCGGAAAACGGAGCTACCGTCTACATGCGCCGACTTGTCCGCACAGTTTAAAAATATCTATGCTCTCTAGCTCAGTTATCGCTGCAACTGTACCGTTCAAAACTGCGAACTTTTCCTATCTACACGCAACGTTTTATCTGCAACGTGTTCAACTGTGCAGACACAAGGTTGGGCAAAACGTAGCGTCTGGACCGGCCTTTAATAAACCTGGCATAATCAAAAAGGAAGGGGCGCAACCTGAATCGGCCGACCAAAGATCAAAGAATATTGCGATCGAGAGATCGGTGGTTCTAGATAGGAAACATTGGTCGATTAGTACAATCAACAAAATCATTTAAAATGTAACAACTAATGTTGCGTATTTTAATTTTGAATGATAAATAAAATTTAAATGAACTTAAATTGTTAAATTAAAAATAACAACTATAGTTTTAATGTCAAATAAACATATATAATTACATAACAAAGGTTGTAGAAGTAATTAGTATTTCTTGAAATATCAGTTCCTGTAAATACTATTAATATAATATACCACTGCACATCTTTTTTAGAGCGCCGCGCCGTGTTGGTTAGTCTCGACAATTTCCTACAAAACTGTTTACTCACATCTTTATTTGTTACTAGGGGAGACCCCTGCGTGCAAGCACGCCAACCCTCAAAGGAACCTTCTAAAAACATACGTTATGTTTTATTTATAATAAAGTTGTAGTATTAATAATAACCTCAAAACTAAGATGGTAAATAATGTTAAATGTTCAAACTAAATTATTTCTTATATTTTATAACAGCAGTTAATAATAGTTAAAAGAACCAGCAAAGCTCAAGTCTACACTTTAAAACCCTAACCTAAAAGCTAGAAATACAAAAATAATTGCTTCAAATTTTTAAATCAGCTGTTCATGGAAATATTGAAGCAAACATCTATATTATCTGTTATTTTATTCAATTGGTTGCTATGGTAATAAATGTAAATACATGTGTTGGTTTAACATTCCAGGCCTAACCTAAGATTTTTTCCGACTAAATTTACAAATATTAAAATAAAAAAAGGTTTTTACCGAAATTAATTATAGCCTATGTTACTCAGGGATAGTGTAGCTTTTTATTAGTAATACTATTTTTTCAATCGGTTCAGTAGCGCCAGAGATTACCCCCTACATACAAACAAACAAATTTTACCTCTTTATAATATTAGTATAGATTTGTTAAAAATTGTTTCTCTATATTTTTTTAACAATATTAATATAGGCTAACTAGCTTGAAATTTTTTCAAAACTTTTGGTAATTGAATAATATAATATTATATTGTTGTATAACAAATGTATTTATTCTCTTTCTACTGTTAAACTATTTAAGACGACAATTATATTACAAAAAATAAGCCTACACCAAACGTTTAGGAATCACCACTAGCAATCTTCCGTAGAATCTTTTTCTTCTTCTTGTTTTGCTATTCAGCTGGGCACTGAGTTATGTCATGATATAGGTACAAAAATTAAAATACGGTTTTTCTTTAATTTTTCAAAAAACATCGCTTATCAATTCTTCAAAATTTGATTTAGTCTTTGAGAAATTTTTAAACGAACTCTCATCATTTAATCAAAGATCTGCGAATAAATTTGTAAAATGTTCATCTTGGTTTTAAAACATTAGGGTATGCATCGCGTCTGCGCGGGAATGGACTAAGACTATTCTTTAAAAATAGTCTCAATCTTATGCCGCAATCACGCAGTTGTTTATTACTACGCCATGTACTGGTGACATTCGATAACGTCATGTTAATTGGCAAAAACTAACAAATTTCAAGAGTGCTGCATTACTAATAACTGCTTACAAAAATCTAAAACACGATGAACTTTACAAACGTTTACCGTGATTTAAACAAATCTTCTAAGGTTGGGAGTAGGACCCCCCCCCCCCCTATATCCGCACCTGGTGAAATTTAAAAAAAACCTTGAACATGAAAAATTACAACGTTGTCAAATTTAAGGAAGAACTATATTAACGTGTAGTTACGTGTATTAGGCTACGTGAATTTAAAATAAACGGTACCAGAAACTGGCACATACTTTCTCACAAACATATTTAAATTATTAAACAGATTCACTGTGATTCATAATTGTATTAAAGAAGGACGGGGGGGGGGGTACATTAAAGTAGAGAGTAACTAATAAATATTATTATTATTACAACTATTCGATCGATTTCGAACAAATTTGCACCAAACATGTCAATTAGCCCTGTATTAGATGCACGAAAAAAGGTTTTGAAAAACAACCCCATTTTTGGTAACAACCCCCAAAAATCTGTTATTATTATTATTACCTAAACGAGAATTTTTAGAACGATGCGGTTTTTTCATACGGTAGGGCATATTAAGGGGTACAAAAAGCCAAATTTTATCAAAATCGTTAGAGCCGTTTTTGAGAAATTTCGATTTTTCTCGTTTTTTGGCCGTTTTTTGGGGGTAAAACCCCTTAAAAATCTAAAATTTTTAAAAATGAAAAAACGCCTGGGGATATTACAGAACTACACCTACATACCAAATTTCATCAAAATCGGACCGTTGGTATGGTCTCCAGCTACAGAGACATCCTAACAGACACACGGACAGACACCACAAAAAAAACACAATTTTTTGGTTCAGGGAGCACCAAAACAAATAATTCCACTCAAAATATTTTTGGTTTCAGGGAGCACCAACACAGATAATTCCACTAAACAATTTTTGGGGGTTCATGGAGCACCAAAACAGATAATTCCACTAAAAATGCAAATTCGAAAATTTGGACGAAAACAATATTTTCTCCATATACTACGTATAGGGGGGAGAAAGTAAAAAGGAAATGCATATACGTTATGAAAAGGAGACTTTCAGTTAGTTTAGGTTTGTTTTTTACATATTATTTTGGGTTGCAACTTAAAAAAAAAACCTGAACCTAAACTAACTTACAATTCCAATAGCCCAGACAAATTAGACTTTTGCTGAAAAATAAGCCACATCTGGAAATGATACTTTGGGCATCGCAAAGAAAAGGAATATAGCCTGCAACAGTTCCTGAACATTGCGTCACTTTTGGGAGCCGAAAAACAGTGAAATGTTTTGCGTAGAATTCGATCAAAGATCTGCAATTTTTACAAACTTGGCTGAAAAGTGGGTTGTGCTCATGTTCAAACGCCTGATACAAAAAAAAAAAAAAAAAAACATCTACTCCAAATGAAAATCAGTGGAGTGTATGGTGTTATTATATTTAAAGGAAAATGTTATTTTATTCCCCTTCTTTAGAAATGTATGGTCACGCCCATATAATACACTAACAGGCTACACAAACTCCATCGTGTACATCATGAGTTGAAGTTGAATGTGTCATTATTCACAAAAATTTATATCCGCAACCATTGTACCTGTACCACCACTGGTTAGAAAAGTAATTGCAGTATTTTTCTGAAATAGGGGATGGGAATAAAATAAGAAAAACGAAGACAATATCTAAAAAAACTAAGAATATCTTAAAAAGTTTGAAGACCTACCACAAAATTCGTTTTTGATATCCTTACTGCGTAAAACTTTTTCAAACGATGTGTCACACCACGGTATTTTCTAATACTGATTTCTTGGAACACCAATTTTTCTCCCCCTCTCAATTAGGTCAAAATATTTTTGAGTACTGATTAATGAAACATACGTCGATCGGAATTCTTTATCATTATGTAAATTTCATTGTGATACCTCAAGTCGTTCTGTCGACCCTGAAAGCTATACAGACGGACGAATGTGCGATTCTATTTTGTGTCATTTCGTTAGTCATCCATTTTTTTGATTTTTTACTTTCTCCACCCTATACGTAGTATATGGAGAAAGTATTGTTTTCGTAAAAATGTTCGAATTTGAATTTTCAGTTGAATTATCTGTTTTGGTGCTCCCAGA
>JAGFPH010002318.1:161482-171976 GCA_018207615.1 Philaenus spumarius | reverse complement strand
TTCAGCTAATTACCTACACTACAAATGTTATTATCTCAAACTAACCAGTTTGTTTTAATATTTAGCTAATTACCTATACTACAAATGTTATTATCTCAAACTAACCCGTTTCATTTTAATCTTTAGCTAATTACCTACACTACAAAATGTTATTATCTCAAACTAACCCGTTTGGTTTTAAGCTTAAGCCAATTACCTATAGTATAAATGTTATTATCTCAAACTAACCAGTTTGGTTTTAAGATTTAGCTAATTACCATACTTCAAATGTTATTATCTCAAACTTTGGTGTGGGATTCACCGTTTAATTGCTTCAAAGTTTGAAATCAGCTGTTAATGGAAATATTAGAGCAAACAGCTGATTATTTATCAACAATAAACGTATTTATTACTTCATATCAGTGGCGGCTCGTGCTTAGGTTCACTGGTTCAGTGAACCCCCAAGCAAATTGCGTTAATAAAATAATATTTTAACAACTATAAATATTTAGTTCTTGGTTTCATAAATCTAACAATATAGTGTGAAAAGTTGTTAAAATACGACAGAGAGTTACAACGCGCAGCTCTACTACATCGTTTTCAGCCGCCTGGTTCAATCGAAAGAATGAACCTCCTGGCCTAGGCGAGGGGGTACAGGGGAACAGCGGGGGAATAGCGTTTCTAGCATTGCTTTTCGCTGCACGCTAAGTGCAGCGACTCCCGACTCCTTCCAAAGATAGCCGAAGCTGCAGTTCACAACTAACTTTGTTATGGTGTGTGTAGTTGGTTTGTTTACTTCTTTGATTTATAGGTTATGTCAGTTATGCATTCTATGAAGTTCATGGATTAAGTTTGTGTTAGTGTGGGCATATTTTTATTATTGATAAATAATATTATTGCAGTTCAGTGTTGTTATTAGCGTTGTGTTAAGGAAAATGAACATCTTTACATCTTTGCTAAGGGTAACTTTTCTTCTTTACCTCTTGGGAAAAGTGTGCTATTAAAGTGTGCAGGTCATTTCATTATTATTATTAAAGTGTTACTTCATTATTTAATTTATGAGTCACTTTATGAACTAAAAACTTAATTAAACTAATGAATAAAGTAAAGGCTACTATGTAAGACAACATTGTTCTCAATTTTCCATTTATAATAATTAATATGTATATGGTATTCAAATCTATCATGAAAAGTGTAACCCGATTTATCTCATTGCATGTTCAGAAATTTGCAGGAACCCCCCCCCCCCCCCCCTACGGGGAATCTATGGGGAATAGATTTGAACCCCCAAGGTAATAATTCACCAGCCGCCACTGCTTCATATGGCGTTCCCATTGCCGTAAAAGATGTAGTACAGTTTGTGTTGTTTTTACGTCTAACAATGGCGTTGTTTTTCAAAAAGTATATATAAAAACACGCGTGTATTTGAATGAAACTTTGTGTCAACATTTTAAAACAATCGGAGATTTAAGATTTTGAACAAACGAACGTTGCATTTTTATTTATATAGATTGAAACGTCTAGACCTGCATATTAATGAGTTTGTGTTGAATGTTGCAGGTGACCCTCTGAGGATATGTTCCGCAGGAGCTAGTTGTTGTACAGAACAAACGGAAGCTATGTTAAGGACGCACAGCAGGAACCACTACGACCACACGGTCAAGTCTTCCCTCGTCACTCTCAGTTCGGTGCTCAAGACCAGATCTCAGAAGTTTGACGGTGAGTGCATAGTAGCCAGCTTTTTATAGGTTATGGGTTAGAAGACTTTCCACGAGGGCGTGAACTTTGCCGGCCTCTGTTTGCGGTTTTCAATGTGTTTGAGGGCATCCTGGAACGTCAGAGAGAGTTTAGGTTAGGTGTAAAGTCACGGCGTCCGAGTAGTTTAAAAGTTCTGAAACAAGAAAAAATGCGCAACATTGGATCAGCTGTTCTCAAGTTATAACAATCTATATACAGGATGTCGCGTAAGTAAAGTGCTAAATTCGAGAAATGGTTGTATGGGTCAAAATAAGGAGAAAAACTAGAATAACATTTTTTTCCAAAAACGTTTCGGTTTCCAGATATCCGCCATTTTGTTTACAAGATAATTGATATTTAGAGAACGGTTTGACCGATTCAAATTTGGCACGAAGTTTAACCTAACAATGATTTTTTTTTAAATACGCGATTATATCGAATCATGCGTTTCAATATGGAGACTGTTTGAAAGTTTTAAACCTTAGTTACCTAAAAACAGTACATTTTAATTAAAAAAATGTCAAGATACCTTTTTTGTTGCCCTTTTAATTCCCTATCGGTTGGCGTAACTGTCAAAACAATCGGATGAAGGATAATGACAGAAAATGTACATACAATATTGCTGTGTTTACTGTGTTGATATAGGACGCCGGGTTGAATAAACCAATTATTACACATAACTTTAATTATTAGGAACATCCGATTGTTTTGACAGCTATACCATCCGATAAGGGAATCAAAAGAGCTGCAAAAAAGGTGTCTTGACATTTTTTGTTAAAATGTACGGTTTTGGAGTAATTTAATTTTGAAATTTTCAAACAGCCGCCATTTTGAAACTCACCATTGGATTTAATCGTTTATTTTTCTTGAGATATATCATTGTTACGTCAAACTTCATGCCAAGTTGAAACTCTGTTAAACCGTTCTCCAGATTTAACAGGCAACAGATCTACCAGGCAAAAGCTCATTGCCTGATAGTTTTTTTATTTTAAATAACTAAGTGCTACTCTTGAAGTCACTGTGGATGTCGCTTGCTTTTAAATTCAATAACAGGAAAAAATCTCTATCGGTTGGGCTAAAAAATATGGAACAGATTTAATCCTGCAAAATAATCGTTAAAGGTTTTTCCTACTGCCGTTTCGCCGTCGTGGTCTTGTTATTAATAGCGTTGTGTTTTTAAAGTGCACGTGTATTTATTAGGAAATACTCGTGAAGCGTGACATTGTGTTCCAGTTTCTCAGACAATTTACTTTTTTTAAGTAATAAAGAGTCTAGGATCACGGATCCGGTGCGCGGTGACCCGAACAGCGACCACGGTTACACCTCGCCTCATCCCGGAAAATGTTTTGATTCAATAAAAAGTAATTTCACTTGTCGAAGACATAAAGTCGATTTCTGCGTCCCCCCCTCCCGCGGGCGGGGAAACATTTCTAATAACTTTTCTTTCGCAACTCGGCGTGAATAAAAAGTTGCGGGGGGAGGGGAAATGTTCAATTATTAATTCCCGCCCCGGGGAGCGAAACGGAATCAACAGGAACGGGTGTTTTATCGGGCCTCTTGTTTCGGTTGTTCAACTTTTTCAGTTTCGCACGTAAATATTCCACCTCCTCGACATTTTATTACCGTCTGAGTAAAACTTGGGGTTGTGCGGAACGGAGTTTGATCCGTGGGGTTAGTCTCGGGCAATAAAGTTTTCGGAATACAACCAGGGCTGCTTGGCTGTGCTTTGCATCCTTGCTAGACGAATGTCTATAGAGTGTTCAAGCACTACAGATCCCAGTAAATTTTTAATTAAAGAATACTAGTAAGCCCCCGTGAAAAATCACAGGCAGATTAATTAGATACACATTAGAAATACATCATTTATAAAAATACTATTTAAAAACCATAAACTTTATCTATGCCTACCTAACTATGCTAGGAGGGAATTTTTAACTGGTAATTTGTACAATTATCTATGTCTATACTAATATTATAAACAGGTAAAATTTGTTTGTTTACTCTAGTTTAAAAAAATCAACTTCACAAAACATTATATTATTGATTGAAGTTGTAAACATAACCTCAAAGTATAATCTACGTTAGGATTTGTTTAAGTATTACAGATAATGGGTGAAATCAGCTGTTACATTATGTTGTTACTCACGTACGTACACTAGCTTTTATGTTAGTAGATGTGTTCTATAACTTGAGTAATTTAAAGAATAAATTATTTCGTCTCGGGCACCTTCTAATCGCCAAAATATTAAAACCACAACTCTGTAATCCGCTCAAACGTACATGACATTTTATATTTCTACGGCATCGAATTAAGCTCCGTTTTGCATAACCTTCAGATAAACTTACAAGCAACATCGTTTATTTGGCCAATCACCAAGAAACGCCAAGCCAATGCCTTCTAAATCGATGCAGTTGTGACGTCACAGCCTAGTTGATCGGACTAATGGAAATTACACTAGCACACTGGCAGTAGTGATGGTGAGGTAGCCAGTCTAACCAATCAACGTAAATGCAGGTTTCCTTAAATAAACTGCAGATCACCTCGCGAATAACCACCACGTTTTCTGTTTGTGGTTTGAATCTGTTATCCATACATTATAATTTTTAAGAATTCCTTACTCACAAATGTGAATATTATGGAATTTCTTGTGTTTTTGAAGTTATACTTCTTTGCGCCCGTTGTAATCTGGATGGGGTGTCGGTTGAGAAACCGCGTCACGAGTTATAAGGAGTAAAATACGGAAAGTGTCTTTTTATACCTTTCTTCGTATATTCGTATACTTTCCTATACTTCAAAACCTCGGATTGATTTGAAACTTTGCACACTTATCAAGGACCGATGACAATGCAATATTAATTATGTTGGGTGTAGTAAGTGAGCACTGATCATGGTCCCCAGAACACGACGTGATTTTCACCCCCTTCAAAAAGTCGGATTCATTTTAAACTTTGCACACTTATCAAGGACCGATGACAGTGCAATATTAATTTTGTTGGGTGTAGTAAGTGAGCACTGATCATGGTCCCCAGAACACGACGTGATTTTCACCCCCTTCAAAAAATCGGATTGATTTGAAACTTTGCACACTTATCAAGGACCGATGACAATGCAATATTCATTTTGTTGGGTGTAGTAAGTGAGCACTGATCATGATCCCCAGACTAACTGTGACCAACCAAACAGATGCAACGATAGTATTCATAAGCGTATGTAACAAAGAAGGAAAAAATGGGATATTAATTTTAAAATATGCCTTCAGTGTTGGTTAGTGTTTTTTTATTAAAGAATAGGCTATCATCTACAAAATAGTAGGGCTACTCTAAGTTACGACTAGTTTTCCCAAAATATATTAAATCAATAGTAGGTCTACCTGTCTATACCATTGGATGGCCAAAGAAGTATAACTTCCACCATCTGGTCCGACGCAGACCCAATTTTTTTCTAGTTAGTTTTTCTTAGAAAGCAAAAGTAAACTGTGAGTTTTTCTATACAAACATCTACACAATGGTGTGTTGTAATGTTGAGTTCCTCAATAAGTTGGTAAAACTCTTCATGTTAGTAATAAATTTTGAAATATTGGTGTCCAACTGATTAAAGTAACAACAGGCAGTCCATTAATTTAATTATGTTTATAAATTAACTCTACCACTTCATTTTAACCCTAGATCACTAACCATTCGTAAATATTACGATGGAGGGGGGGGGGTTGAAAAAACTCAAATACTTTCTCTACGAGAGAACTGAACACACGCCTTTTCCTGTAGCTTCAGTTTGGCTTTCACCGTGAAAGTGTGTAGTGTTGTTTTTGTGCTGCCCTTCCATTATTGTCAGTTACCAGCCGCCATTTTGAATTTCAACTCCCACAAGTGCAATGTTAAACGCGTAACAAGATTACTGGGGTAATAATGATCAGAACATTATTCTGAATGTGTCGTTTTAAAGGTTAGGACTGTTCGACTCCGATTGTGGATATAATTAAGTGTTTTTAATTTATTTGTACTAAATTTATTCTTTAACTTAACTCAAAATCAAAGTTTGCGATTGTTTCTCACTCTATAAGTTTAGTTACTGCGATAAGTTCAAATTCGAAGTTTAATTGCCTTCCGAATAAAAGTAATTTCAATAAATTTGGAAAATGTTTGATAAAAATCTATATATATAAAAGCCAAATCCACTGACCCACTGATCACGATTTCTCAAAAACTACTGAACGGATTGGAACGAAATTTGGTATGTAGCTTCCTCTAGGGCCATAGGTGCTCACTAAGAAAGGTTTTACAAAAATTCGAAATTTTAGTGGGGTTTTGGGGGGTCAAAGTTACTAAATCACGATTTCTCTAAAACTACTGAACGGAATGGAATAAAATTTGGTATGTAGCTTCCTCTAGGGCCAAAAGTGCTCACTAAGAAAGGTTTTACGAAAATTCGAAATTTTAGGGAGGGTTCGGGGATGTCAAAGTTATTTAATCACGATTTGTCTAAAACTACTGAACGGATTGGAATAAAATTTTGTATGTAGCTTCCTCTAGGGCCAAAGGTGCTCACTAAGAAAGGTTTTAAAAAAATTCGAAATTTTAGGGGGTCTTTGGGTGGGGGACAAAGTTACTAAATCACGATTTCTCTAAAACTACTGAACGGATTGGAATACAATTTGGTATGTAGCTTCCTCTAGGGCCAAAGGTGCTCGCTAAGAAAGGTTTTAAAAAAATTCGAAATTTTAGGGGGGTTTGGGGGGTTAAAGTTACTAAAAAAAAAACACCGAACGGATTGGAATGAAATTTAGTATGTATAGCTTCTAGGGTCCTAGGTGCTCGCTAAGAAAGGGTTTACAAAATTTCGAAATTTTAGGGGAGGTTTGGGGGTGTCAAAGTTACTAAAAATCCCTATAAGAAATACATAGTGTAATTTATATTTATTGATATATATTTTTTGTTAATTATACATTTAACTTTGATTTTTCTATCCGTGCAAAGCCGGATCGGGCCAGCTCTAGTCCTTATATATAATTTCTCAAAGGTATTTTATTGTGGCAATACCATATCTCCCTTAATTCTTCATCAAAATTAATGATTCAAACGTAATTTTAAACGTTATGTTCCCCGCTATTGACGAAAAATAGACAAATAGCTTAAAATTCATGTTTTCTTAAAAAAATTGATAAAGAAAACTTTCATATGAAAGTCTATATGATTTCTAATGAAAGGCGCCATCTATTAACAATCTGTTTAAACTAGCATGACAGCTGTTAGTTAGTTTTGTTGTAATACATTCTAAGTGCAAGTATAGTCTATCACGCAAATCAATCAACTTAAAGTGTAATAAATCGTTATATACTGTTGTTTACAAACCAACCTAAATAAACAAACATAAATAACTGAATTAAATCAACGTATTAAATCAGGTAAGTACTCCTAACTTGCGAAATATTCGCACCGGTCAGCTAGTCTGCTTTTGTGGAAGCATGTAGCGCCGAACGTGTGTTCCTAATCGAATGTGTTTAGCCTGCACTCTGGTGGTTATGACATCAACTTGTTGCTTGCGGAGGAATATACTAGACAAAACTAGCCGTTAATTAATGTGTGATAGAAGCTATGTTTAATAAAACATACTCACTTGCAATGTCACGCATGCGCGTTTCACAGTCAGGATTACGTCTGTAACACTCTAGTTTCCGCCTTTATGACGTGTCCTATATTTGTTAGCGGTAGAATGAAACTCGCACGAACTCAAAGCTATAGCCCGTCTCAACTTAAGTTGAGGCAAGGAGGGTGGGTAATTAGGGTCGGCCTCAACTGTCATAAAACTGACCCTTATAATTGCCGCCTGAGTGAACCTGTAGGACCCTCTAGTATAAAATTGCAATTCAGTATGTCTTAAGTCAAAATGAAAAAACGATATCATATTTCGTTTCATGATATTTTCCAGATAATTTTGATACCAAATTTGATACCAAAATTGATACCAAAGCACAATGTCCATTTCAGAGGTAATACCAAGTAAACTATTTTAACATAACTTACAAAATGAGGAAGCACAATGTCCATTTCAGAGGAATGCCGAATAAACTGTTTTAACACAACTTACAAAATGAGTAAGCAAAATGTCCATTTCAGAGGTATTGCCAAGTAAACTAGTTTAACATAACTTACAAAATGAGGAAGCACAATGTCCATTTCAGAGGTACTACCAAGTAAACTATTTTAACACAACTTTTACAAAATGAGGAAGCGCAATGTCCATTTCAGAGGTATTGCCGAATAAACTGTTTTACACACGATTTACAAAATGAGGAAGCACAATGTCCATTTCATTGGTAGCATGCATGCATTTTATATCGTGATTCGATTGTGTTACGGTACGGTGCGCGAGATTCCATTCGAATACCCAAGCAAAATGTGCCTAACGGGCCATACGAAGTTTTTACTTAAAAATATGGTTAGTAAATAAATCTAGGGTTAATTTCAAAATACAAAAAATATTTCTACCATTAATCGATGAAATGCTCAACAAAATTCTTTCTCGACTTAAAATTACTCGATTAAATAAGAACATTTCATCCTAAAACTTAAAATTGCCATCGATACGATGCTTAAGGGGAGGACCCACTGAAAATGGTCAAAAACTCCCCAAAAAAATGAAATTTTTTTTCGTTACTAAAATTTTGTTTAGATCTTCCAGTATTAAAAAAAAAACATAACAAGTTGATGAAAATATATATAATTCTTGGAGATAAAAATGTTTAAAGTTGAACATGCACATGAATTTTTGGTGAACCACTTCGGGGCTAGCCTTGTATAATCACTGATTATAGTACAAACTCTTATGCTGTGACATTTCTTTATATTCTATGGTATATAATATAATACTAGTAGTACTTGTAATCAATAGAAATTGTAATGGTGAACTAGGACCATTTATTTTGCCTAAAATATAACAAATACAATTATTTTTAGAAAACGCGCGATTCCCGAAAGTAGAGAAAATGAAGAGTGAGTTTACTAAAAATGCTAAAGCTCAAAAAGTATTAGAGATACAGCAGTGAAATTTTGCATGCTTGCTCTTTACACATACAGGCAAAAATTATGCATGGGCTTTCTATTATCTAAATTAGTTTTTATTATTTTAAATTTTTAAAAAAATTACAAAAAAATTTCAAGTTTAAAAATTTGTAGCGATAAAATTTGAAGAAATAATTTAATATGAATGTATAACTTTGTTGTCAGTATTATACTCTTTCAAATGACACTTCAATAATGGTTCTACTACTTATAGTTAAAAAGCCTTAGCGTTTCTTGTGAAACCCTGCAAATCTGCCCAAAATTGTGAGGGGAGGGGGATAGTTTACAGGTGGTCAAAAAATGGTTATTTTGTTTCAAGTAGACTAATTAGAGATAGTAAAAATTTAAATAACTCAAAATAATATACCGTTAAGGATTTAGAATTTTCAGTGGGACTTGTGAAAAGAATAAATTGCATATCCAAATTAATTAGTATAGTGGTTAACTGGGTACCAGATAAAACGACGGAGAAGAAAAAGCTTCAATACAAAAACCCCAAAAAGATCTACGGTAAATCGTTCGTTCTAAATTCTTTTACGATCCTTTCAGTCAAAACAAAGTACCGGGAATGTAAACAAATACCGCTTATCAAGCCGGGTTGGATTTAGCAACTTGTTTGTTTGGGTTATGCAGTTTGTGGTGTACCACATTGTGTTGTCCTGGGTCCAATATTGTTTAGTCTGCTGGATGTAATGTTGAGAACGTCAAAAGTCAACCGTCATCATTCCCGACTATAAATCTTGTTTTCTTCCTCGTGCTTTAAATCAAGCAGTTTATTTGCTCTTCGTGAAATATATCCCCCCCCCCGCCCTCTTACCAATGTGGAGGGGCGAGACCAAAGCTCGTTTCCTTGTTCTTGATGTCCTACTGTCGTACATTTTCACTGATGACTTTCCCGAGGCTAAGGAAAACAGCGACGCGTATTTTTACTTTATTTCGTACATCCTTGGCCGGTTTTTCAACTCGGACGGTCATTGGAATTGATTATGGACCTTCGAAAAGTATTGGTAATTAATTTATACTAATATTATAAAGAGGTAAGATTTGTTTGTATGTAGGGGTAAATCTCTGGGACCAATTGAAAAAAAAAATACTAATAAAAGCTACATTATCCCTGAGTAACATAGGCTATAATTCGTTTTGATAAAAATATTTTTATTTAAATATTTGTAAATATTAATTTATTTAGTCGAAAATTTTTTTTTAGATTAGGCCTAGACTGATGAACCAACCCATGTATTTACATTTACATAGCAACCAATTGTATAAACTAACAGATAAAGCAGCTGTTTGCTCCAATATTTCCATTAACAGCTGATTTCAAACTTTAAAGCAATTATTTGTATTTATAACTTTTAGGTTAGGTTTTGATTAAGTTGTAAACCTGAGCCTTGCTGATTCTTATAACCTTTATTATAACAGCTGTTATAAAATATACGAAATAATTTGATTTGAACATTTAACATTATTTACCATCTTAGCTTTGGGGTTATTATTAATCCTACACATTTATTATAAAGAAAATGATTATGTGTGTAGAATGTATAAACTTAATTTTGTAAATTCGCTCAACTCAAGTCAGCTGTTCAGCTGCGCGTTCGGATTATTTTTATTCTATTTCTGTTTGTTGCTTCTATTCCCTTACCCTCCCTTTTTTTTTTAAACATTCAGTCTTGTCGACGTTTGCGGATTGGATTCGAATTAGTCTGTTTTTAAGTT
>JAGFPH010002318.1:136316-151259 GCA_018207615.1 Philaenus spumarius | reverse complement strand
TTACAAAATGTCTGTCTGTATGTATACAAAGCTAGAGAGAAAACTATTAGATCGATTTCAACCAAATTTGCAAATTTGTCAAGTAGGCCTGTATAGATGCACGAAAAACTGTTTTGAAAATTTTTGAAAAACAACCCCCTTTTTGTCCAAAAACCCCCAAAAAATCAGTTATTATTTTTTTATAAAAAAACGGCTCTAACGATTTTGATAAAATTTGGCTTATTTGTAGCCTTTAAAGTGCCCTACCATATGCAAAAAACCGCATTTTTCAAAAAATTCTCGTTTAGCTAATAATAACTGATTTTTGGAGGGTTTTGGCCTTAAAGGGGGTTGTTTTTTAAAATGTTACAAAACCTTTCTTCGTGCATCTATAAAGATCTAATCGACGTGTTTGGTGCAAATTTGTTCGAAATCGATAGAATAGTTTTATCTCTAGATAATAAAAATAATATTTATTAGGTAATCTCTAACTTTAATAAAGCATCACCTCTTCCTACCCCACCCTACAAGTCACAGTGAATCTGTTTAATAATTTAAATATGTTTGTGAGAAAGTATGTGCCGTTTATTAGGTTTGAGTCAATTATGTCAATATGTAAACAAATTTTAGTTGTATAATTATGGGTTAAGGGTCTGCTGTAGTGGCGGCCATCTTGGATTTTTATCCCACAAGAGCAATGTTAAATTTCAAACCATTTATTTCGTTTACTTTTTATCATAAAATTGTTTGCAAGGTCTCATTTTAAGCACAGCCGCAATACGCATCCGTCTTGCAATTTACATTTTTTTAAATGCTTTTGATTTGTTATATAATTGACATTTTGTAAGTACAGAGTTTGAATTTTTTTCCTAACACAATAAAAAATTAATTACGAAAAATAATTTGCGAGCCGGATCCGAAATTTTATAAAGAATATTCAGTTTTTTTTTTCAACACTCAATTACAAAAGTTATACTTATAAAATGGTATGAAATGAGGCAATGTCAAAGCGTTCAGCTGCAAGAAATTGCACTGTTTAGCTAGGGATATAGTGAGAAGCGCTTTTGTTTCCGGTTGCTTTCTCTGATGGTCCTAACTTCGCCCAAAATAAAGTCTATTCTATTCTATTTTCGAAATAAAATCATCTAAAAAATTTCCGATTCTATTATTTAGAACAGCCTCTTCGAGTCCTCTTCATTATTTACCTGTTTGTTTAGGGTCTTGTATGATTGTATGTCTCCAAGATAGTTAACTTTTGAACAGTTGGAGTAGTGGTTCTACTCTTGTCCTGAAAGCAAAAAAAAAAAAAAAAATTCAGGCAATGCTTACCTAAGGGCATTGCTTAACTAAAAGAAGTTCAATTGCAAATTCCACTCCATATACGTATAAATAAAATTGAAATGTCTGTCTGTGATTTCGAAATAAATTCTGTTTTCTTAGCTCATAGGGTTATTCACAGTTTACCAAAACCTAAACATGCATTTAAAAAAATTTTTGTCTGTCTGTCCAGGCTAATCTCTGGAACAGCTGAATCGATTTTGACGAAACTTTTATTTGCATTTAGGAGACTTTTCAGAGATTAATCTAGGCTACTTTTTTTTTAATCTCTAAAATATTTAGGGTTCCTATTTAAAAATTGAAAAAATTTAAAAATGATGGAAAAAATTTGGACACGCGACCATTATAAAAAATAAAACAACTGATTTGGATCAAAAGCCTGTCAAGATCGTGTGTGTTTTAATTTACTGTATGCGCAGGTTCAACCGTAAAATATATATCAAAACAGTACGCAATAATGTGAAGTGTAGGATGTTAAATTCACCTCAAAACCTGATTTGTAATTTTTATGTATGTTCGGGAGTTATGAAAAACTGGATTTTTAGCGTTTATTGGTGTATAGCTAATAATTTACACAGGCCTAAATAGTAGTGTTAAAACCCTCTGAGGATGATGACCATGTCATCGAAATGTACATAAGGGTAACGTATTAAACATAACATTTTAGTTGTTTAGTTATTGTTTTTTTTTCTTGTTTTGTGGTTCAGGGTTTTTATTCAAATCAGTGGGAGGCCTAAATAGATTGATTCGGGCGAAACTCACTGGGCGCTTTTGGGCCATGGAACTCGTACTTGAAATGTGGTTTTTAATTTTGTGTAATGGTAAGGCACAATATTTACTAGATAGTCGTTTTATTTACCAAGCGAAGCCGAAGGTACTAGAAAGTCTTAAAATATGTGTGAGGTTCACTTCTTTCCAGAAGATATTGTAGTCTTTAAACCATGTTTGAAAAAAAAAATATTTATAAAAATTATGTATTAATTTCAAATAAAAATTCTAGCAACGAATTGTACATACTCCAGTTTCTTGGAGATACAAAAATTGCAATAAATAGTTAAGTGTTATTCGTTATTTTACTATGTATTCTTTTTAACAGTGGCTCACCGACATATTTTATTATTTATTGCAGATACTTAGAATGCGTGAGCGAACACATGAAAGAACTCAAACCTTTTGGCGATGTGCCGCACAAGTTATCCGTACAGCTGAAAAGATCGTTTGTAGCTACAAGAACATTCGCGCAAGCATTGAGCATTGCTGGAGACATTGTAGGCAATATGATAAATGTGAGTAGAATATTTTGTTCATAATGTTACTAGGCCTTTTTGCCGATCTTGAAGTACAACGTTTGATCATTATTAAATTAAAGTACTTTCATATTATACCACTAAATCTTAACTTTTAAGGTTCAATACCTAGAAGGAACTGCGATAGGATCACTCTTATGCCCGTCTGGCGCAGTCAACTTACTCAGGAACGGGTGAAGGTATCTCAATGAATTTATATCATCTGGCTAAATGAATTGAGAAGAAAGTTTATTTGTTATGCAAGCTAACCCATGCTGAAGGCTCGGAGACCCAGCCACCATCTTGAATTTCAACTCCCTTAAGAGCAATGTTAAACGTGTAACAAGATTACTGGAGTAATAATGATCAGAAAATTATTCTGAATACTGTACGTCATTTTAAAGGTTTGGACAGTCTGAATGCGAATATCATTTGTTTTTAACTAAATTTCTTTTTTTTTGATTTAACTCAAAATCAAAGTTTGCGTTTTTTTCTATTCAACAGCGTAAATATCAAAAATGTAAATAGCTCACCACACATTTAAAGTTTAATTACCGGTACCTTTCAAATAAAAATAATTTCGATAAATTTGGATAATTTTTGACAAAAAATCTGTTTTATCGTGGAAGCATGTACGCGCGAATTTGTGTTTCTAGTCGAGTGTTCATCCTGCACTCTGGTGGTTATCACAAAAACTTGTTGCTCGCAAAGTAATACTAGAAAAATAATATCCGTTAATTTTGAATGTGTGAGAGAAAGCCGTGTTTAATAACACATACTCACTTACATTGTCATGCGTGCACATTTTCAGTACGTTTACAGTCTGGAACCCCCTATTTTCTGCCTTTATGAAGTGCCCTATATTTGCTAGCGGAAGAACGAAATGCACACAATGTCATAGTGTACAGCTCTACCACTTGGATAGCTGCGGTCGACTCAAAAATATTTTTTCACTCCTGCCGAGCCTTTAATTCAAACTTAGAACTCAACAAAATATTTTACTAAGAGTACAAAGAAGGCAAAGTTTCACACCGGTGTATCAAAAATAAATACTTTATGGTACAGATTGTGGGTGTACCATTTGAAAGTACTTTATTTAAAACTATTATTTAAAGAATTTTGTGATGAGAAGTTTCTAAAATAGTCCCGTTTCTAAAAGACACAAACCTGATGTTAGACCTAAAAATAATGATGTTAGAGGTACCGGTACTCGTATACTTAACGGAAAAAGTATGTATAGCAGATCTAAATTTATGAGAAAAAGAGACAAAATTGTGTTATTATTAAATGTTTGCGATCAGTCACCTCCGTTCACTGGTCCCCAAGGGGTGAAATGGTCGGTCACACCAAAATTCATCTCCCTTTGTCATACAAAGATACCCTGAAGCTCATTTATTTTTACTTGTTCCAAAGTTAAAGAGGGGTGCGGGACATTTTGGGCACCCTTTACATAGAGCGTAAAATAAGACGTGATCCGCCTCGTAATTTAAATGGATTGTTAAACTAACGTAAAACCTCTACCATTCCTAATTAGTAACACTTTTTACGGGGTTTAAGAGGGTTTAAAAATTTTGCCTCCTTTTGAAAAGGCGGTGGTAAAGGGGACTTTCATCTTTTACATGGCAACCCCTATCTTGTGACGTATCACTGGAAAGCCCTTTAAAAACCATGAATTTCTGTGGTAAGACAATAAAAATCGGCTAACACGCTCGTTCGCTACGCTCAAATATGTTACTGTGTCGGTTATTTTTTTAAATTTTTTAACTTTATATTATTTACTAGGTGAGACCTTTGCATGCTACGCCAATCCCGTTGGAACCTTCTATACACATAATTATGTTACATTTTCTTTATAATAAAGTTGTAGGATTAATAATAACCCCAAAGCTAAGACGGTAAATAGTGTTAAATGTTTATATCAAATTATTTCGGATATTTTATAACAGAAGTTGTAATAAAGGTTAAAAATACCAGCAAGGCTTGCCTACACTTGAAAAACCTAACCTACAAGTTAGAAATACAAATAATTGCTTCAAAGTTTTGAAATCTGCTCTTAATGGAAATATTAGAGCAAACGGCAAACACTGCATCAACAATAAACATATTTATTTATTATTTAGTGTGGCGCTCACATTGCCACAAAATATTTAGTACTATCTAATAGGTATAGTTTGTGTTGTTTCTACGTCTAACAGTGGCGTGGTTTTTTCAAAAAGCATATAAAAATACGCTTGTATTTAAATAAAACTTTGTGTCAAAATTTCAAAGCTGTCGGTGAAGAACTTTGGGAGATTTAATATTTTGAACAAACGGACATTTACATTTTTATTTATACAGGGTGTTTCATGGGAACCCTGACAAACTTCAGCAAATGGTTTTTTGAGTCAAAATAAAGAGAAAATCTATGATCATTTTTTTCCCAAAAACTCTTCGTTTTCCATATATCCGCCATTTTATATTTTTAACAAAACAATTTATATCTAGAGAATGGTTTGACTGATTGGGTTCAAACTTCTCATTAAATTTAAGCTAACAATGATATATCTCAAGAAAAATAATCCATTCAATCCAATCATGCGTTTCAAAATGGCTGCTGTTTGAAAATTTCAAACCTAAATTACTCAAAAACCGTACATTTTATCAAAAAATGTCTAGATACCTTTTTTGTAGTGCTTTTGATTCCCTATCGGATTATCGGATGCTGTAACTATCAAAACAATCGATGAAGTATAATAGCTAATTTATGTATAATAATTGGTTTGTTCAACCCTGCATCCTATACCAACACAGTAAATACTACAATAATAGTGTATGTACATTTGCTGTCATTATCTTTAACTTAGGCATTATCCTTCATCGATTATTTTGAAAATTACACCGTCCGATTGGGAATCGAAAGGGCTACAAAAAAAGGTGTCTTGACATTTTTTGATAAAGTTTACGGTTTTTGAGTAACTTAGATTTGAAATTTCCAAACAGCCGCCATTTTGAAACGCATGATTGGATATAATCGATTATTTTTCGTAAGATATATCATTGTTAGGTTAAACGTAATGCAAAGTTTGAACTCAATCAGTCAAACCATTCTCCACATATAAATGATTTTGTTAAAAATACAAAATGGCGGACATCTGGAAAACAAAGCGTTTTTGGAAAAAAAAAATATTCTTGATTTTCTCTTTATTTTGACTCAAAAAACCATTTGCTGAAGTTTGTCATTGTTTCAATGAAACACCCTGTATAGATAAGACACAAAAAGATAATCAAAATCTAATCTAGGGACAGTTATTCACCGTCGAAGGAACGTCAGAAAACCTATTTACAAAATCGTAAAACCCGCCCGTTCCCCTCACACCACCCTCAGCTCAAAAATTTGTAATGCATACGGCTTGTGGTACATCAAATTGATGAACTTTAAAACCATTTCTGTGATCAGAAAATAAAAATCGTCTGAAATATGGACAATTGTTTAACGGGTTTTCCTATTTCTTTACCTTAGCTATCTAACATGGGCGCCGGTATGATATTTAAGGGGGGGGGGGGGTTAGACCGGGGTATGGGGCGTAACATGTTCACTGCTAAGGACTCACATGTGAGCTTCACACTGAATACTATGAGGAGCGGCCGGCGCACAGTGCATTGCACGCCACCCCTGTGTTGGGAGAATTTTCAATACACACAGCATTGCGTGCTTCGCATGCCAATTTTAAGCCTATATACTGTAAGTTTATGTAAAATGAAACGGCACATAACATTTAAAACATATTTTAAAGAAAAATACTTGATTGTGATTAATAATATACATATTTTCCTTTCCTTTCAGGTATGGGCGCCCATGCTATCTAAAACAATCTTTTTCAATTGTATGTTTTGCACAAACTTAAAAAAAATAGTAACCCTAAGTTATACATTTTATTATAATTGTACGGAATTAGGTATATATGGGACTTGTTGAAGAGATCCACCAGGAAGTGGTCGCCCTATTCTTTTATGGGAGTTTATCTTCTCTTTATCTTAGCTTTGACATTAAGACATTTTATGTACTTTTAAGTATAGGCCTACTTGTTTATTACTCGGAACTCGGCAAAGGCCTCTGTTATTCTCCTTATTAATGTTATATATTTTACATTATACTGTCTTGCTATCTCAGATCATTGACCTCTCTCTCTCACAAATTGCAATAACAAATTTCAAAGAGATTGTTAATAGTATTTGAGTATAAAAAAATTGTTGATTTAAGGATCAGCAGACCCTGCCACCATCTTGAATTTCTACTTTCTACTGCCATAAGAGCAACGTTAAACGACTAATGTGATTAGAAATATATTCCGAATATGTCATCATAAAATTTAGGACAGTCCGAAAGTGGATAACATTTAGATTTTTAAATTTTGTCTTAAACTAAAAAACGTTTATAACCAAATTTTGCAACTCAAGTATTTCCCACAATAATAATTGTATTTCAGTTGAGATGCGTTTGCTTATAAATCTGCAGGTTTTTATGTAACAAGTTCCAAAAAAATCAATGCACCGATATCAATAAAACATTCACCGATTAAAAGTAGAAATAAAATATTTTGATCGCGCAACTGAACCGCTGACGCGAGTTGACCGAATTTACAAAATTAAGTTTATATGTTTTAGTGTTTCAACGAAGTATTTGGGCGATTGGTCTAATCACACAGGCATTGAATAGCTGCCTTCGTTCCGCTCGCAGAACTGTTTGCGCTTGCGGCCACGGATTATGGAATGCTTCACTTCGCTTGCAGCTGACAAACTCGTTTTATGAGTTGGCATATCGGCCTCGGATCATGAGCTCCCCCCCCCCAGTCCTTTTATGGTATTTTATGTTTTGATAAATTTTTGGGTAAATAGACGGACTTTAAGGTCGTGTAAAAACACAAAATGTGCAGAATAATCCTCTATATTGAATTTTTTTTTAGATAAAACCCTAATAAATTTTAATTCTAGTACGAAAATCTAAAAAAGTATATATTCCCGATCAAAAAGGCGCTTCTGGTTGTTGGATTTTTTTGGCTAGTGAATTCGTCCGAACTACTAAGAAAACCAAAGTGTCTACCAAATTGGACATAAAATTCGGCCGTTAAAATGCGAACACACATTTATATATACCATTTTTAATGGCACCCCAAAACGTGTTCTGGGGACCATGATCAGTGCTCACTTTCACTCCCGACCTTTGGTCTCACCATAAGAGTCACTGCAATAGCTCATATTTCCTATGAAAATATTACAAACACCATCCTATAAAATCAAAAAGCAACACAACAACACTGTAGGTCAACTATAATTTTAAACAAACTGTACCCTAAATTCTTAGATGTTTTCCCCGATTTTTATTCCCACTGATTGAATAGTTTTTCTATGATAAGAAAGTTGGAAAATTGATTCATTGCTTTTTTCCAAAAAAAGTTTGTATCTTTTGCAAATATTTTAACTTGCGAAAAACTAGTCCCGGTTAATACATAACCTGACCTCTGAATTTTTTGTGTACAATATGACTAAACAAATTTAAACCGTACAGTATTATTTAGCTTTTAATATATGTATTATTTACTTTTACAGTTATCGTCTACGGAAGAGTGCGCACGAGCCTTATTGAAGATGACGCACTGTCCAGCGTGTCAGGGATACCAACTGAAACCTTGTTATAACTATTGCAACAACGTAATGAAGGGGTGCCTAGCTTACCATTCTGAACTCGATACCGAGTGGAACAGTTTTGTGGGTAAGTTACACCATAACAAAAGCTAAGGTTGTTAAAAGTCAGTCTATGGAATTTAAAGACTGTAACTATGTGTTCGAGGGTCCGGGTATTTCGAGCTGTGTTTGCAAAATTAAAAAACAGCTTTTTCGATTATTTTAAAGCTTTTAAAACATCGATTGTAACGCGCCTTCAAAATTACTTTGTTACCGGAACGCCATTGTATGTTTAAAATGGCAACTCGTCTTTTAAAAGTGACGAGGGATCAAAGTGGTTGGCTTGCGTTCACTTTGCGGGCTTGGCGACCCACCACAACTCCCAGATAGGTAATGAGTCGATATTGGGTATCTCTAATGCCGCTTATATCTCATGTCAGCTCAGACATACACCCCATACTTGACTGTCTCCTCCTCTTGTTATTCTAAAAATAGTTCAATTTCTCGATAGTAGACTGTCAGTTCCCACGGAAGTGTGCGCGCTATGCATATCGGTGTTTTGTATAACGTTGTCGATTAGTGAGGGCATTCTTTACCGTTTCTGTTAAAAGTGTTTGTTGTTTAAGTTTTGATTTTGATTGTGTTTTGTTACGATGGGCGAAAAAGCTAAAAGAAAGTTTGTGCTAATTAGAGGCCTTAAAAACTCTAGCCTATGGTGAAACCCTTGAAGAAACTTGCAGGTGAGTACGGTGTCGGTGAAATAACTGTAGGGGAATGGTGCCCTAATAGAGATAAACTCGAAACATTTTCTGCTATTATTGTTCTAATATTTCGACTAATTAAAACATAAAAAAATAGTATTCTTTATTATTGTCTATTTCTCCGCTTATTCCGAGTTTTTTATAGTTCGAGGTACAGTCAGCCCCAACTAGCTCGAATTATCGAGGTTCTACTATATATACTTTTAATGTCGTAAGAGCCCTAAAATTATATACGTGTTCCATCGTATCTGTCATGTTGCAGCACCTCTTATATTTTGAATAATTTGCCAAGTAAAAACCGTGTAGGTAGAGCTCAGTAATCAGTAAGTCCTTGTTCTGATTCTAGAAATTAATATCTTTGAATGAAGTGCTTTTAAAAAATAACTACAATTGTAAAATAAAAAACATCACACCAGGTAGATATAATTATTATAAGCTTTACGTACCTATCCGTGTTTGCACCTAACGCAAATTTGACATTTTTTTCTGTACTAGATCACAATAACAACTGTTATCATTTTGTTGAGATGATTTTTTTCATCGTTGACCGATGAACTGAATTTGCTCTCGGTAAAAGAGTTGAAAGTATGTATCGTGTCATTATAACTGTGCAAAATTATGATTATAATTATATTATCAAGCAACATAAAACTTTAAAAATCTGTTGAAACTTCCAATAAGTAGCCTTCAACGGGTGCTCAAAGTAAAGCTGTATAAAGATGACAGCAAGTTAAAATATTTTGATTTTCATGTTATACGAGCAAAATTTGGAGTAAAACAATTTTTTTGTAAAATTATTGTTGCCATACTCATTGTAAAGTTCTTTTTATCGTGAAAAAATATTACAACTTTTTTTACAAATTCGTACTACTTCTTTAGTCCTATAATTTTATAAAAATATAAGTTAAATTGGTACGTGTATATGTATACAGATATACAAGGCTTTATGGAAACCTTATTTCTGCTTATAAAATTCTCATTTCCTTGTGGAAAGGTCCCGAATCACTGATATATAATAAATTAATAATAAAATATTACCTTTTATGTCCGTCAAGTGATCCACTTATGTGAAAAAACACACTACCGCGGTTTCAGATGATATCACTCATCCATCCTCAGGTGAAATTATCACTCCTAAGAGGTCGTCATTAACATTAAAAAATTGTCAGACATATAACAGCACAAATACAAAAACACACAAACAACGTACACATTTAACACAAATTGGAATACCCGTCCCATGTGGTCATCACAGATGCGGAGTCAGAACTCTAGGACGGTAAATAATGTTAAATGTTCAAATCAAATTATTTCGTGTATTTTATAACAGTAGTTATGACAAAGGTTAAAAGAAATATTAAGGCTCAGGTCTACACTTTAATAAAAACCTAACCTAAATGTTAGAATACAAAGTTTGAAATTAGCTGTCAATTGAAATATTATACCAAACAGCTGTTATTTGTTATTTTATTCAATTGGTTGCTATGGTAATAAATGTAAATACATGTGTTGATTTATCAGACTAGGCCTAACCTAAGAATTTTTTCTCACTAAATTTATAAATATTGAAATAAAAAAATGTTTTTATCGAAATGAATTATAACCTATGTTACTCAGAGATAGTGTAGCTTTTTATTAGTAAAACTATTTTTCATTCGGTTCAATAGTTCCAGAGATTACCCCCTACATACAAACAAACAAGAAAAACAAACTTTACCTCTTTTTAATATTAGTATAGATAACGAACACAAGTACAAAAATAGTTGATATATTAATATTGTATTTGTTTTAACCCTTTTAGGACCAAACATTTTTCGGGGGATGTTTAGAAAATGTGAATTGATTTTGGGCGAGGGGTTTTAAAAACTGTACACTGTAATATAGATATATTTTGCAAGCGTTTGTGAAAAACATCGCAAAATGTTTAATTTATAAATATATATTTTTTTTAATTGAAGATAAATTAATTAATTTTTGGATGAATGAATATATAAGCTAAAATAATTTATATTTTTGTTTTAAAATGGCAAATTAAAATTTTCTTATTTTTAAAACAAACAAAAAGTTTTATTATGTTTTCTATTAATCCGTAAATTTCATAAATATAACAAAAATATATATATATAACCTAACCTTTTTTATAAATTTTACTCGCAACTTAGCTTAGGCAATAAGTGTAATTTGTTTTAATTATTTATTAATTAATTTTTTACTGGTTTTTTATCGGCACACAAGTTTGTAATGACATTCACCTTGGCAGACTTCACCGCACCTTCTTCCGGAAACTCAATGCTGGAAATAAAATAACCACAACGCAACATTAAAACTCGAATAACAATATATTGTAGTCTAAATACGGAGTTGTTTACAACTTAACCAAGAGACATTACGCACTGCGCTTAAAGAATTCTTAGGCCTAGACGTCCGATCGCCACAGATGCGCAGAACATTAACATATTTTGTTTATCTATTTTAATATAATTATTCACATTAAGTTTTAATAATTATTATTATATTCATTATAAATTACATTGTTAGTCTTAAAAAATAATAATTTCATTACTTTTAATTATTTAATTACGTTGAAATTAAATTTTTTGCAACCGACGGAATATCGTCAGACGGTGTTTAAAGCGTTGAATTAATTTGACGATTTTTCATCAGATGGTCCCAAAATGGTTGAGGTAGAGTAACACTTAAATGTGTATAAGCAAAAGTAAGCAAATTTTGTAGAAACCGAGCTTGAAGCAGTACCATTGTGCGAGTAGAGAAGCAATCAAATATGTAAATCAATCGAGTCAAAACATAAACAAAAGAGAAACAGGGGTTCGAGTAAACAGGGGAAGTGATTAGTTGATTTACATTGGAAGAGAGGGATGGAAGATTATAGCACGTTAACAACGTTCAACACAAGTTGATTAAGTTTACATCAAATAACCATGTGCAGCCATGCGACAGTACTTTCAAATGTACAGATATTTAGGCTTTGATGGATGTTCATACATATATTCCAATAGTCAAAGTTCAACAAATATTTTAATATACATTTTCAAAGTTTGATTGCTCAAACAATACATATTTTACTATACTGTCATGGGGGGGGGGGGGGGGTATCAGAAAGGGCTTTATTTAACGGTATTATACTGTTTTTTAAAATCATTTTGTACTACTGGTCAACCTTGGCCCATTTTTTGTGTTTCTTCACATAAATTGCCTTACTAGGGGCTCTGCCCCTGGACGCTTCGCGTCCCAACCCCCTCGGCCTTTAGCCTCAGATGGAAAATTCGCTAGAGAATCTCGTTAATCTTTTGCTCGTTTGCACATTGGTTTGTAAAATTATGAAACCGGGCTTAGATATATTAACAGTAATTACAAGATTAATTATAACCTCAAATACATGCTTTAGAAACGTGAGAGGCTTTCATTACGATTTTTGTCCTAGTTCTACTATCTTCTGTTAACTAAAGTTTTGAAACCAGGCCTAAATATACAGTAGTAAACATAACCTCAATACTATGTTTGAGAAATGAGCCAGGCCTATATTACAAAATTGACTATAGAATTTATCCATTTTTGCCAAGTTTATTTTTTTTTACAAAATAAATTGTAAAATCAGGGCCAATTTATTCTAATTCTAACGTGCTAAAACAGTATAAATTAGCTTGTTTTTTTAACAGTAATTAAAAACTATCCAATGAACAGCTGATTTTTTTTGGATAGAATACTCAATCTTATGGCTTGTTTATAAACAGCTGTTTTGATTGCTTTATTTACTATTTCGTTGTTATTTTGTAACCAACATGGCAACCCATAAGACCCTATGTTAAAATTTTTCAACTTTTAAATTAGATTTTCTAAAAAAATTGCGTTTTTACACGAAATACAACTATATGGGTGTACTTAAAAATCAAAACTACACCTAAATACAATATTTCTTTGAATTCGTTAAAGCCGTTTTCAAGATCCGCGACAGATACAAAGATACGAAGATAGATATAAAGATACAAACAAAGATAGATACAAGAATTGCTCATTGGAAGTAATAGGATATTCCTCAAATATATAATTTACTTCCATGCACTATATTTTTTCGGAACTCTGCTAATTTCAAAGTGTATATTGACCGGTTTTTAAAACTCGGAACTTAATTACTTTATTTCTAAGATTTGTTGAAAATTTGGGCCAATCTCGCCTTTAATACAGTACCTCATTTTACAGTACCTGCCTACATAAACCCATAATTATAATTGGGGTAAAATTGTCCCAAATGTAAAATGTCGTAAAAACTAAGGCCAAATATGATTTCTGACAATGTTACCCCAATTGTAATTATGGGTTTATGTAGGTAGGTACTGTAAAATGAGTCGGGGATAAAATACAATGGAACTAAACATTCTGCAAAAGTAATAAACGTGTATTTTGAAAATGTTACTCTGTTTATCACAAGAACCAAGTCGATAGCTCTACTTGGTAACCAACAGTAGATCAAACTATCTTTTTCCAAGATTTGGGCAAAAGTTATCCCAGTTGACAATATGTAGTTTGTAAGATATTCTCAAAAATGGGGCTAAAAACCCTCTTTTACGATCTATTTCCGAAAATTATGAGGTCAACATGTTGGAAAACCAATTATGTAAAAGTTTTACGGAAAAGCGGTCGATGCTTTCTAAGTGATGAAAATGTTTTTTTTTTCCATAGCTCATGTTTGCTCTCGGCAGTGAACAAACAATAATTTTACAGCGTTCAGTTTCAATTTTTACAGTTAATACTTTTGTACGATCTGTTATTCACAATCTGGTAGTTCACTTAGAATGCAATTGTAAAATAATTCAATGACGTAGCTGAACCGCTGACGTGAGTTGAGCGAATTTCCAAAATTAAGTTTATAAGTTTTAGGGTTTCAACCAACTACCGTAGAGCCCCAACTGTTCCAAACTCTGTTTTTCCAAAAATCAGCCTATTCCGAACAGAGTTCATACAAAATTCCAATTTTTTAAACTTAAAAACAGGAAAAATTAAAAAGACGTTCGTGAAAAAACGTTCATTTATTGTTACACAAAGAAGGTAAATAGAGACGTACATAGAGCCTAAGCTTGATGGAAACGCCTGAAACCAAATTGTAATGAAATCTGGTTACTTACAGTACATGTCGGCTCCATTTATACAGTTCTGTAGAATCATTTTTAATCACTACTAAAGACAAAAAATAACTAATTTGCACACACTTAAGAAGTAAAGAAAGTGATTATTTCTGATAAAGAGAATTGTTCCGCCATCGCCGCATTAACATAACATCATTTGGTGTTGATGAAGCGTGTTGTTCGACGTAGGTAAGGCGAGGTCAAGAGCATTATTTGCCTTACCAAGAGCATTTGCTGCGTCAAGAGGTTTACACCATCCGTTTTTTTCCTTCCATTGCATTAATATTCCGTTTTCATCCCACAGTCTTTCCGTTAGTACCGCATTGTCTTGAAAAAAGATAGAGAAAAAAATAAAATTCCTTCGAGATAACGAAAACGGAGGAGAAAACGGAAGAACTCAACCGGTAGGTGGCAACAACACTAATAGTGCCTAGCTGTTGTACCTAATCCTTCCTTCTTTCTGACAGACCCAGTATCTGTTTTACCGTACTCTTGTTGCGGTAGCTTCCTTCCTACAAAATGGATGGAAAACGTGAGTGAAATAAAACCGTACAATTCCAACAGGCCCTTTGGAATTAATGTGTTGTCAATGCCCGTTAACCAAAACGCAAAGTAACGGAAGGGAAAACACCCTGATGGTGTTTTTTACTTTCTCCACCCTATACGTAGTATATGGAGAAAGTATTGTTTTCGTAAAAATGTTCGAATTTGAATTTTCAGTTGAATTATCTGTTTTGGTGCTCCCAGAACCCCAAAAAATTGTTTAGTGCAATTATC
>JAGFPH010002318.1:96764-131835 GCA_018207615.1 Philaenus spumarius | reverse complement strand
TACGTCCGTTCAAATGCAATCAAAGAACGTTGTCAAAGCGAGTTCGGAGCTCGCACGACATAAGAGTTCGTGCGGATTAGTAGGGTGCGGGGGCTGCCCCGACACTCGAGTGGAAAGGGTTAATATAATGTAAGGATATACAAGTTGAAAATTGATGAGATTTGCAAACTTTGCAAAAAATAGCGATCTTCATAGCTTTTCCGCACATAACTTACAATCTAAGCATTTCTTGAAGGAACGCGCTATGTACAAATTGAAATAGCATTAAATTTCGTTGTTAATTTGGGAGAAGTTGATCAGTTAGAGTGTTCTGACGTGGAGGGGTATTTTGGTCATAGCTCACACTAGTTAAACCATGTTCGTTCTTTCCAGTAGTTTGATTAGTCTAATTTACCTGTATTATAAAAGTACCATAACATTTTTACCATCCCCACCCCTCATTAATTGTGTTGTGACCACCCGGAATCTGGAAAAAGAAGGAATTCTTTTATATTGCTCTTTCAATGTGTACACAACGGGTTTCTTCGAAAAATTCATAGATTATGTATGAGTTATCTGCAAAAAGCCGACGAAGAACGCCAATTTCATCAATTTTCAACTTCAAATCAAATATTTTGTTTATTAACCCTTCCCGCGCTACGGAAATTTCGGACCGCTCACACTGTAATGCTACACGCCTCTAAAAAATTAAGTTCTCAATAAGTCAATGCTAATTTTTTTTTCAATTTTCTTATACTAATAAATGAGACATGGGAGGAAAAAATAGTTTGTTTAATCAAAGTTGGTTTATTTCGCACGGAGCCTGCAAGTGAACTGACTTGCGAGTTAGTTCGTCTACAGCATTAGCGTTACTCGAGTGGTGTAGCGCACGAGTGGTGTAGCGCGCCAACTTAGGTGCTCCTCCCACAACAGTCGGAGGGCGGAGTCGACCGCCGTTATGTTTTTTAACCAAGGGATATGTTACCCAATAACTGCTGCACTCAAGCGGCAAAATTAAAAACTACTTAGACCTGACAATACACTCAATGTTTAAAAGCGAGTGTATTTTTGTCCACAGCGTTTCGGGCAAAGTCAAACTTAGCGGTTATATTCGTCTACAGAGCGGGAAGGTTTAATCCATCCATGTCCTCTCGCAATACTTAAAACAAAAATGTATAGATGAACAATCTAAGTAAACTAAAACAATCGTGAAAAAAACAAAATTAAATTAATGTTTAAACAAAATAGATACTGCTGAGAAGGGATTAACAAATAAATAACACACAAGGAGCCAGTTAATTAACTCCTTGTCCGCAGTGGCGGCTCGTGAGTAAAATGCTGGGGGGGCACACACCACCGGGGTGTTTGTACATTTTGTGTATTTTAGTGAGTTTTTAAGGCAATCTAGGTATTAAATTTGTGATGCCATATGTTTCTGAAATACTTATCACGTGTAAATCTGAAATACTCTACTTACACACCTTTAGTTATATTGCTTGTAGCAGAAGTCCATCCTTCTTTCCGACTCACTAGATACGTCGCTATGCGCATGCTCGGACGCCGTCCCAAGCCTTCCATAAGACACAAGCTTAGACGCGTCATAGCACCAGCAGCCCCCACCACTACCACTCTTCATATAACTGCATGGTAATGGATTGGGACGTTCTGGCTAGCGACCCACGGCTACAAATACAAACTTCTCGCGCTATTTTTGCGTGTTTTTTCCTACATTTTCGATGTATGTGATTGAAAAAAACACTTTGGTTAATTAGATGTATAATTATAATTGAATGGGTATTTAATTTTTTTTCTTTTTCAAATCTTTTGGAGGGGCGGCGTCCGAGAGCCCTTATGGGCAAGCCGCCACTGCTTGTCCGTGTGCTGGAGCCCAGTAGTTAAGGAATCCTGGATGAAACGATGACATTTTCTTGTACTCTACAACCAAAAAAATAAAACATGAACAACACAAACACTTCAATACACCTACATACTCATGAACAAACATACCTCATGTATTCAACTACCCTTAAAAAGCCCTCAACATAATAATCATTCGAAAGAGAAAACGACTATTTTTTTAGTTTACATTTTATTGCCTGCAATGAAAGACCAAATTGTATAGCGTATCGCACAACATTATAAAATTTGGGACCTAAAAATAACCATGTTTTCATGAACAAACTGTTATTGGGTTAAACTTTCTCTAGCTCGTCTCCTGTTGGTCTTACCATCAAAAACTACGAATGGAATTTATAGTAAATTTTGTCTTCTAATTTTGTAAATAGTAGTCTTTTGGATAAAGTGCGTAATTTCAGTGTTACTTTCAAAAACCTGAAAAAGTGAGAATATTTCGCTGTTTTTTCCCGAACATCTTGGAATGTTCCAGGAAGTTTTGGTTGCAAACTTCAAATTCGGATTCAACTCCCCAAAAAACCCATAGAACCGCAGAGGGACCACTTGAATTGTGTCCACGAAAGGGGATTTTTCGCTACCGTTTTACTGGGCTGTAACTCTAGTTTAATTTAATAAAAGCGTTGACAATTTGAAATAAATTTAATTTCCGCAGTAAGATTTAAACGACCTAATGTTTTTTAACTACAATATAACTACATCGAGGTTACAAATAGAATATGTGAGAAATCAAGTTGTTGCCTCTACTGTAGTTTGTTTAACTTTGAGAACATAGAAGTTTTAGTAATGTACGTTAGGCCAATACCTCGTTCTTGCTTTTCGGCAACATCTCGGCGCAACTATGATGCCAATTTTTCTCCTTTTACTTTGTACCCTGGGACGTAAAATCTACAGAAATATTTAATTAATTTACTCATCTGTACTACTTCATGTACAATTGGCATAAAACATGTGTATTGATTTAGTTCTATCTTTGTGTATTAAAATGGTGGATCTAGTAAACACAGTTTTGTTAATTTAGTCTTAAACTCAATCTATTTTAAAATTTAGAGTTATGGACAGCCGTAAGAATATATTAAGCCTATAAATTTTTGTTTTCAAGTTACTCTATTGGGTGATCTAACACCTATTTAATTTTTATCCTGACTTCATTATGTCATTAAACCAGTTCTTATTTAGCTTTTTTGATAAACTTTACCAAATGTTATTTTTTCAAAACTATCAATTTCACAAAATAAAATATTCAAACGTTATTTTAAGTCTAATACAATTAGACTTTCTTGCCTGGAATGATTTATGTTTTAAGAAATTAGATTTTATTAACAGTAAATTTGATGAACATATAGTAGCAAAGACTTTTATTTTCAAATTGACAAAATATTTTCACCATTACCCGTAGCTTATTTGTAATAAACAATTTCTTGTTAAAACTACAGCCTTCAGGCCTATGAATGGTAAAGTGTTTATGCATATTTAGTGCCTAGGCAATTGGGTTTAGCAGCAGAAAGAAACAAATTTGGACTAGTTTTTGAAAGAGTGCTCTCCATTGTTGAATTTTATAATTATATATAACATTAATTAACTTACATGTTATGAAAAAATTGTACAATAAATGAAAATTATATGAAGTCTGATTACAAAAGGTTTGTGTTGTATTTATTACAAGTAATGACAAACCTTAATTTCTTTGTGAGTCCATACAAGTAATGACAAACCTTAAGGGTCTGCTCCAGTAAACGAGAAAGCAACCGGAAACGCCAGCGCTTCTCTCTATAGCCGTATCTAAACAGTGGAATTTCTTGCAGCTGAGCACTTTGACATGGCCTCATTTCAAACCATTTTATAAATCCATCTTTTGTAATCGAGTGCTGAAAAAAAAAAACTGAATAATCTTTATAAAATTGCGGATCTGGCTTGTGTTTCACTTTTAATAACTATACATTTTTAACTGTGTAAAGAAAAAAGTTCAAACTTGGTACGGAACTTCAAAAATGTCAATTACGTGACAAATTAAAAAAAAAATGTTTAATGTGAAACGCAAAACGGATTGTGTTTGTGCTAAAATGAGACCTTGCAAACAATTTTATGATAAAAATAAACAAAATAAATGGTTTGAAATTTAACATTGCTCTTAGGGGATAAAAATCCAAGATGGCCGCCACTACAGCAGACCCTTAAGCTCTTTGTGAGTTCTTACAATTTTGATAATCCTTCACAGTCAAAATAAATTAGATGAAGATTGGTTTTTGGTACCCAAATGTTGCTAAGGTGTATGAAAATAAACAACAGATATAGGCTACTAAACACTGTAAGACATTGGTAACTATATCTTGTAAAATGTAAATTATTAATTGTTTTTGTTAATTTTTTTCCTAAAACATAACTGTTAGGTATATGTTTTTATTCTTGGGCAATCTTGATTCTAAGAAAAGATCAAGTCTAGGTTTTTTTATTATAAAACTGATTTTATACAGTAGAACTCCAATTATCCGGATTAATTGCGACCGGACCCGATCCGGATAATCAAAAATCCGGATAATTGGATTTTTCTCGAAAAAAGGCCGTTTTTAGGAGAAAAACGTAAACAACACACAATAGAGAATTTACGGTATTTATTATGAAAAAACAATATCAATGACAATGTTTACATTACGTAATATTTACAAACAATACTAAATCACTGTAAAATAAATTATTTTTTTAACATACCAGGCAGAGTTTGGCTACCTTAAATCGATTCCGCGCCACCAAGTCTCGCATCCGTTTGACTATGTTCTTATTCAAATCTGATCCGGATAATTGGAGTTCTACTGTATTTACACACCGATTTTGACATCTAAACACAGCCTATAAATAAAATTGAAATGTCTGACTGTTATTTAAAAATATAAGCTTTTTCTAAGCTCATACATGTGGTTATTCACCCATTACTAAAACCTAAACGCACGTTCATACATTTTTGTCTGTTTGGTCGGGCTAATCTCCGGAATGGCTGAACCGATTTTGACAAAACTTTCATTAACATTTAGAGGACTTCCAATATTTTAGGCTACATTTTATTCAGAAAATATTTAAAACTCCTGTTAAAAAATTGAAAAACTGTAAGCATTATGTACAAAATTAGGGTTAATAAATTAGGTAACGTACCTATTTTTGAAAATCGTTTTTTCCTCCACGTACGACCGGTTTCAATCTCTCTGTTCGGATCATTATCAAATCCGTTGTTACACCAGTTCTGTTCGGCTCAACTTTGTTAAAATATTTTACATAACACAAACACATCACGAAACATTTAAAATGCGGAAAGTCATGAAATCGCTCGCGTGCATGCGTGTAGGACAAGTCCTTTACCGATATACTCGTGAGCGATTTCATGACTTTCCACATTTTAAATGTTTGGGTTAGTATGTAAAATATTTTAAAGAAGTTCAGACGAACAGAACCGGTGTAACAATGGATTTGATAATGTTCTGAACAGAGAGATCAAAACCGGTCTTCCATGAAGGAAAAAAAACGAATATGATTTGACGATTTTCAAAAATAGCACGTTACCTAAATTTATCACTCATATACCCATTCCGGAGGCTAAATTCTAAAAATGAACAAAATTAGGGATTTTGTACACAAATGTTGGAGATATTGTGTGACTATTTCGATCTATGTCGATTATGTACAGGTTGCCACCAAACTTAAATCCAAGTCCCTCTGCCCTAATCAATCACCATTTCCGTAAAAATCCCTATTAATAATTATGAACAAAATTAGGGATTTAGTGGTTTGCCTCAGCATCACCATATGTCACCGCAGTTCATTGGCAGATCCAGGGGGGAGGCTGTGGGGGCTGCAGCCCCCCTTTGGGTTATTATATTTTTGTTTAATCGTCTAAGTGGCATACTGCTTAATAGAGTAGTGTCAGACAACACAACTTGTATCGAATATTTTACCCACTAAATATTATCAATCTCAATAAAACAAAACCATTGGAAAGAAAATGTTTTAAACTTCAATTTTTGTATTTAAAAATTTCTTCTAAAAAGAATATTTACATATGTAATCATCGTTGTAAAATTGTAGTTGCCTAAATCAATATTGATGCCGCGCTAGAAAGCATAAAGAAATGACACAAACTCGTCACTTTTTAAAGGCACATAATCGTTAGACAGACTTGTCTTGAGAAGAAGATAAGGACACCACTGAATTTGTCAAGATTTTAACTTTCTACCACGATCTTCTAATCATTCGTCACTCTTATAGTTTCTTATGAATAATTTGTCGGTAAACCCTTGCCATTGGACATTTTTCAAAAAAGCACATTTTGCAATCGATGTATCTGTTACAATATGCAGTATTCGTATAATAATTTTTATATCGATTCGAAGTGCAAGTTCTATATTTTCGTTTAATATAAGGAAACCCTGGTTTAGTGTTCCGAACTATTCGGGTATTTCCGTGAAATATGCACATTTTCAACGCCCTAGGCACGTTAGCCGTTACCTTTTCCTGTCTGGCTGGAACTATATACTATATGTTTGTGAGAATTTTGTTTAGTTTTAATTTAGTGAAATAAGTTTTTAGAATAAATCTGTTTAAAATTTTCAAGTATACAGTTAAATTCTATTGTTTATTCTCTACATTTGTTATAATAAAACTTTATTTTTGGGTAAAGCATATAATCCTTAATTTCTATTCAAAATGGGTGATCGTGAAATAGTATAAAAAGACGTTTTCAAGCACTGTATTCCAAAAAATGATTTTATACCCCCCCCCCCCCCCCCCGAATAGGAGACAGCTCCCTCTTTGAAAACCGGCTGGATCCGCCCATGGTAATGAATCCAAGTTTTCGTCATCCTAGCACCATGGCAACTTTTGTTATACGCAAAAATTGTGAAACTTTAGCACTGTTTTTCGGTTTTTGCCTATAACTTCTTTCCTCTGCATTTTCGAAAAAAAATTGTTTCCAAATCGATTTTGTAATTTTTTTTTATTTTCTAAGATGGAGGAGTAAAAATAAAACTTACAAAATCGATTTGGAAACAATTGCTTAGGTCAAGCACTTTGAAATAAACATTTTTTCTCTTGAAATTTTTCTAAAAACTCTTTCTTTTCGAGATATTAGCAACTTTATGTCGATTTATTTCAACACGGTTAGGGCCGCCATTTTGTTTTGGGTGGTCCGATTTTTATTTTCTTTGTCATTTTCCTAGTCTTAAATAGACCTTTAAAATGAGGCATACTTCCCAATTTAAATTTTTGAGTTGCCCCCGAAATCCCCCATTTTTGGGGGACACTCAAAATTTCCAATAACGTAAAAGATACTTTGAGTTAAGTTAGTATCGTTCCCCAAAAGATATTTGTTCGTTTTAACAAGCAAAAAAATTAAACGGGGGACGGACTTTTTTTATACACAGTATGGATTTTAGTGTAAATTAATTCTATATTTTCGTTTGATATAACGAAAACCTGATTTACTGTTCATGGGCTGCAGCTATAGGTCTTGTCTGTGAAATATGTAACATTATGCCGATTGTCTTAGCGCATTTATCCCAGCCTATTGAGCAAAAAGAAGTCTAATTTTGTTATTGAATTTAACAGCAAGCGACATGAACAGTGACTTTAAAGCCCCGGTTTGTAAGACCACGCCGGGCGTCCGGCGCGATTGTTGAACGTGATGACCACGTCAACGCTAGAACAGAGTGGATGCAAGAGCATTGGCGTGGTTTCTTAGACCACGTCCGGCTGCCGACGTCGCGTCAGCTGTTCGTAGGTCCGGCGTGATATCTCAGCGTGACACGCTCTGGATAGGTCTCATTCTATTCGGGCGTGGTTTTGCGGCGCAATACACTGCTTTTAATTTCTTTAAGCAAATTGTTTTTATAATTTTTGTGAGATATTTAGCTCTATTAACTTATTATTTTACTGTGTATACTTAACACTATGGAGTCTATTGTTTTCACGAGTGAATTGGATGATAAGTTGATAGATCTGGTTCGAGATAATCCAGTTCTCTACGATTTTTCACAAAAAAACTAAAACGATTCCATGGAGGAAAACAATATTTGGAAACAAATTTCCAAGGAACTTAAGAGAGAAATTCTGTTTTTAACTGTATTGTTTAAACTGTGAACTAACAAAAATAAAATATTAAGCCTTTCCTAATAAAAACCAAAGATGGAACATCGTGATGCACGACAAGGGTACAGCCAAAGGGAAACATCATTTTTCATTTTTTTCTTGTGTAGAAGAAATTTAAAGTGTTTACTTTATTATTAAATGAGATACTTCAAAAATAAATTACAGATATTTTAAAATGAAGTTAACATATTTTAAATTAAAACAATATTTTTACATCTTCGTTAAAAAAAAGTTTATAGCTTTGAGATGCCATATTTGTTAAAGATATTGTAAACAATTTCTTAACTAGGTATGTAAAAGGTCAACAGGAAGTCTGAAAATCTTAGGTATCCCTTCACAAAACAAATCCTTCTAATGACACCATTTTTTAAGTTTTCCTTGTAGCTATTTCTCAATTGTTGTAAAAGAAAAAACGTTGTGTGTTCAATTACTACTCGATGTTGGTATCTTTGAAAAGCACACTAGTTTAATGATAGACTCAAACAAAACAAAATACAGTGATGCAAAATTAATATAATGATAAGAACTTACGCTTGTAATACAAAGGGTTCAATTTAACAAAAATAACTATAGTCGAAGGTTTGATAAAAATGTTTGTCTGATCACTTTCGAAAAAGAAAAATTGTTTGATCACGTACTTGACGATTTAGTCACTTTTCTGAACGGCATTCAGCTGCCAATTCACAGAAATCTTTTCACTGCCTTTAAACTTTTCTCGTACTTAGTAAGCCGAACGTGTTCCTTTTCTTCCTGTTGTTGTCACTCTTATAGGTATCAAATTTTCTGTATGTAGAGGAATTTGTCTTCGTCTTCGTTGGAGCAAGGAATTTTGGCCACTCTAAATAAATTGCGGAAAACATCCGCAGCTAGAATCAAGTTGTCAACAGTTTCAGGAGCGATAGAAATTTGTGCAAAAAATACTGTAAAGTACTGGGATAGGATCCCAAATACATTTTGACTGCACCGCCATGCCCGACAATGCCTGTAGATGTATACAAACCATACACCTTAACCTAAAAATTATATATTTTTCAGAGGCAAGTTCCAAGCTATAAAACAGAACTAAATTTTACTATGAGTGTAGGCCTAAGTGCTTTAAACACTTTTTCTAATGGAATTGAGCTGACAATCCACTGAACAATTTTCACTGCAAAAGAAGTCTTTAAACTTGTCTCTTACACTATAAGCTTACTGAGTTGCTTTCCTGCCAGTTGTAGCAACATCCATAATTAATTCTGACACTAGCAACTATATCTGAGGTCTAGTTGCTATCACAGAGCAAGCTAAAAATAGATTCGCGCCGTCAAATACGCGCTTTTTACAAACCAGTATCACGTTGAATCACGGCGTGATGTAAGTAACGCCAGCTTCACCGACTTGCCGCTCTTGAACATCATGGCGTAGTTAACACGGCGTAGCTATCGCAGCGTGGTCTTACAAACCGAGGCTTAAGGGTAGCACAAGGGTATGTAAAAAACTAAATCTATCAGGCAAGGAGGTTTTGCGTATTTTTTATAAAGAAAAATTACAATAAATTAGGACTTTTTGGGTTTTTCGTTAATTTTAAAAAAAAATGATGAATGCGTCACGATACTTCCAAAAAAACCTATAAATTGTTTTTTATAGACCTTGATTAAACCATTTTTCAATGAGAAAAGTTGGAAAAACGCTTTCTCGGTGAGAAATGGTCCGATCGAGGTTTTCAAAAACCATTTTGTAGTAGGTTTTAATTCTCTACAAATGTTTCGTTGGAAGTATCGTGATCCTTGCATAAATATGTATAATATCAACAAACAACCCAAAAGTCCAAATTTATTATTATTTTTGTTTATAAAAAATGCGCAAAAATTTCCTTGCTTGATAATTTTTGTATGTTATACACCTAGGTTATCACCCTTAAAGCCACTGTGGATGTCGCTTGCTGAGATTCAATAACAATAAAAAATATCTATTTGTTGGGGTAAAATTGTTTTACGGAGTGCGCCGCTGTATGGAGTTGTAGTAGGGGGCCCAAATTTCGTCCCCGACCCTTATTCCGTCCCCCTCTCTTTCTCGGCAAGTTGGGTTGGTAAGACTGTAACAGCGATACGCATGCGTCACATGCAAGCCACTTCAGTCTACTGAGAGCGTGAGTTGAATATTGCTGTGTTTTTGTCCGCTGTACAAAGAATTTCCTGTTTCTAGGAAAGGTGAGTTCTTGCAAGCTTTTCTGAATCATCTTGTTATTATTATGGTAAACAAGTTTCATAAATCACATTTGATTCGCTCCTTCTTACGTACATAGTAGCATATGGTAACATGTTAGTTTAAAGTCATTTGTCAGCGTGGGTTGTTGTAGAGGCCGCCATATTGAGAAAGTGGTCGTTCCTAATTCCGTCCCCCTTGTAGTTCCTAATTTCGTCTAGGGGACGAAATTAGGAACTAAGTAGTTTCATTTTTACAGATGGCACCCAGGAAAACATGGGATAAAGAAGCAATGATCCAGGCCATACATTCGGTAAAAACTAAGAGCATGGGTTACAAGGCGGCAAGCAAAGCTTTTAATGTTCCTCGAGCTACACTGAAGGACTACATAAAAAAAGGGGAAGATCTGACTGCTGAGGAATTAGTCAACAAAAGGATTGGAAGAAAGCCGGTTTTGCAATCAAATATTGAAGATGAATTAGTAATTATTGTTTATTTTCGCCATACCGACTATTGTTTTTAGTTATACTATGAATTAGTATCCTACTGTACAGAAATGGAAAACAATTTCTATGGTTTGACAGTGAAGGATTTGCGTCAATGGCTTACCAGCTTGCAATCCGTAACAATGTTGAACATCCTTTCTCTACGGATAAAAAAGCAGCTGGCCGTAAATGGATGCGCCTTTTTTTTTAAAGACATCCTCATTTATCATTAAGGAAGCCTCAGCCATTGTCATTAGCCAGAATCCAAGGCTTCAGTAAAGACAATGTTCAAACATTTTTCAGTATTTTGAAACCAGAATTAGACAGCGTGAACTATAATCCATTGAAGGTGTTTAACGTTGATGAGACGGGCATTTCAGTCGTCTAACACAAATCTCAAAACCTTGTGGCTACAAAAGGAAAGAGAGAGGTTCATAAAATGTCTTCGGCTGAAAGAGGATCTTTGGTCACAGTTGTTACGTGCATGTCTGCTGCTGGACAATATGTGCCACCAATGATGATCTTCCCACGTAAACTGATGAAAGCAGAACTATTGGATGGTGCTCCCCCAGGGACCATTGGAGCTGTCCACGAAACTGGATGGATTACCGCAGAGCTCTTTGAAAAATGGTTTCACCATTTTGTGTTTACTGTGAAACCATCAAAAGAAGACCCAATCGTTCTTGTGTTAGATGGACATTATTCCCACACGCGGAATATCAATGTTATCGTGTATGCCTGTGAAAATGGCGTTTCAATTGTTTGCTTACCTCCACACTCCACCGCTAAAATGCAACCATTTGATGTTGCTTTTATGTTTCCTTTGAAAACGTACTATGCCCAGGCTATCGGGAACTGGTTGACTAGCAATCCTGGACGTGTTGTAACTAATTTACAACTAGCCAAATTGTTTAAGGAAGGGTATGTAAGAGCTGCGACTATGGAAACGGCAGTAAACGGTTTTCGTAAAACTGGCATCATTCCTTACAACCCCAACATATTCAGTGATGTGGATTTTGTGGCACAAACTCAATCACACTCTGTCAATGAGACCCCTGCAACACAAATGGATTCTAATCCACCAACAAGCCCGTCATCTGCTTCTACGGCCCGCAACAAATCAGGGCAGTGCCAGTTATTCAGGCTTCAACATCTGCTAGGAGAGGGTCTGCTATTCTTGTAACAAGCTCTCCACACAAAACAAAAATTGAAGAGGCCTTTGCCAAAAAAAATGCTCCTGCTCGTAAGAGAGTTTAATCGTCACTGCCCCTGCAACACAAACGGATTCTAATCCATCAACAAGCTCTACATCAGCTATTACAGTAAGCCCACAACAAATCAAGGCTCGCAAGAAACTTGAGTCGTCATTGCAAAAGAAAATCAAAACTGCACCCAAGAAGAAAACTGAAACATCTAGTGATAGTGAATGCAGTGATGGCATTGATTAAGTGTCCACCGACAATGAGGACAGTGATAATGATGATGCTCAGTGTCCTGTCTGTGGAAAGTATTATTCCTCCAACAAATCTGGTGAAAAATGGATTTGTTGCACAAAATGTATTCAGTGGCATCACGAAAATTGTAATCAAACCAAAGACCTAATCAAATTTATTTGTGATATTTGTTTGGATGGCTGAATTAATAAGTTTTTATTTTGTATAATTCATTTTATATTAACTACCATCCATTTATACTTAATAAATAATAGTTTTATTCCATAGATAACAACTGGATTATTTCTAATAATCACCTTTTCTCATAAAACTTAAGGGGGACGGAATTAGGAACATTTTCTTTGACAAACGATTTTTGTAGAGAATTAGAATTAAATTTATAATTAATACATATTAAATATTCTGATTTCAGAGATAGATGATTCAAGTAAGTAAATGACTAAGCAATACACATACTTAATTTGAGGTTGATGGTAAATTTCATTTTGCCCCCAAAATTGGAAATATGACTGGGGGACGAAATTTGGGCCCCCTTATGACTTAAATAAGTGAGAGCTTGTGTTACGTTGTTTTAAATTTAGTGAAACAAAGTGGATTTAATGATCGTGTTGTGGAGTTATGATTTTAGTACCGTTCCTGTTAACTCTTCAATAATTATGGTTTATTTTATTCTTTAATCTGCAAGAAACTCTTGCTCTTTCAAGAAAATATTCATGGCCTAGAAATGCATTAAAAAACTATTCCATAGAGTTTATACATATTTTTTAATTCCCCAGACCCGTTGTTGTTAAATTCTTGGTAATGTTGTTTTCGACTTCTTATGACCCCTCCCAAAATGAAATCCTGTATCCGCCCTTGACTTTTAACCCCTGCTTGCTTGAGATGTACAACCAATAGAAATGAGACATTACAACATAGGAAATTCCGAGCCCTCCTATAAAATATGCAACAAACAAGAAAAAAAATGCTTTTGCGATCAGATTTTAACACGTAGCCTACCTATGTTGTATAAGATTTTAAGTGTTTTAGAACTGTATTACACTAATATACTATCAAATTTCTTTGATCAAGAAGAAGGAACATATTAGGAAACTTATGGGTCGGCTCTAGTAAAACAGAAAGTAACCTGCGATTCCCTATAGCGGCGGTAGGTTACGCGGACATTGCTCATCCTAAATCCATTTAAAACCCGGAATTATTCAAATAGCGTTTTTTAAAAAATACCAAACTCTTGGGGACAAAATTCTTCATCCGAATTGCTTGGTAATTTTTCGCTATAATTAATAGTTACAACGTAAAAAATATTTAAAATCACCCTATAGCGGCGGTAGGTTACACGGACATTGCTCATCCTAAATCCATTTAAAACCCGCAATTATTCAAATAGCGTTTTTTTAAAAATACCAAACTCTTGGGGACAAAATTCTTCATCCGAATGGCTTGGTAATTTTTCGCTATAATTAATAGTTACAACGTAAAAAATATTTAAAATCACCCTACAGGGGCGGTAGGTTACACGGACATTGCTCAGCTTAAATCCATTAAAAACCCGCAATTGTTCAAATAGCGTTTAAAAAAAAAAACCAAACTCTTGGGAACGAAATTCTTCATGCGAATGGCTTGGTAGTTTTTCGCTATAATTAATAGTGACAACATAAAAAAATATTAAAAATCAATGTTTTAAATTGTTAATAAATATTAAACAAAATATTTTTCTTAGTTTTGAAAAAGCCATTTGCATGCATATTGACCATAGCTTTAAAATGATATATCGTTTATAATTTTCCGATTAAAAATAAAGGAAAAATTTGGATTTTAATTTAACATTGGTGTTATGGAGTGTCAGCCAACATTGCCGACAGCTAGAGCCGACCCTTAAGGGAGAAATGTATAGTGCGCTAAGAAAACTATATTTATTAAGTAGTATTTGTCTACCAAAAGTTTTATTATATGTATACCACGTGTTAGTGAGTTCTCGCTTGGGTTATGGGTTGAGTTGTTGGGGTAGTACTTATCTCTCCACTCTCAAACCTATTATAACAATTTAAAAACATATTGTAAGAGTAATCTCAAGAAAATCTAGACTCGAACATTCTTGGCCTATTTTTTCTAAATTAAAAATCTTACCGTTGAGACATATGTATTTTTTTTAATTCTTAAGCTGTTCCGGGCAAAACATTATTATACTCAAAACAATTAGTCGCAGCACGTATTCTCTAAGAAACAGTAATCAAATGGTAGTTCCTGAACCAAAACTTACTTTATACAGACACTTTTTTTACTTTTGACGCTCCACGCCTCTACAATATAGAATAGAATAGAATAGAATAAATTTATTACAACACACTAATTTTACAAACAAACAAAAGAAATACATAATAGAACCATGTTGTAAAAGACAACAGGTTGTTTTACCAACAGGTAAAAAACCCAATTACTGGGGCGCCATCTATACAAAAATAAGTCATGCCTAAACTATGAAACAAATAACTAGACAAAACAACCAAATACATGTTCAAACACATTATATACAAATAAACAATAATAATGAAAACATAAAAAGTAACATATTATACCTAGCTGTTGAGTCCCATCAAAACCTGCAAACCCACAATCAGCGCTGGTTTAATACAGACAAAGTCTCCCTGCGGAACCTCGACAAACCCAAGGAAACATCCATCATGTGAGCGACCACATGATACAGAGCAATTGACGAGTTCAGCGGCGACGACGCATGAGCATTGGTTCTAATGCGCTCCTGGTAAAGTGGTTGTCTGATTCTTATTCCATAAGGTGGAACATACCAGCATATCTGTCTTTGGCTCTCAGGATCCTCAATCACTCCACACATAACTCCTCTCAAGAAACACAACCTCAACAAATTTCTCCTAACTGCCAACGAATTGACTTCAAATGCACTTAAAAATTCTCTATACCTTATTGTCCAAATTCATTGGTTATTAAATCCAAATTTTTTTTATAAAATAACAAAATCTTTTCTGAACTTTTTCTATATTTATATAATATTTTGTTGATGGGGACCAAACAATACAGGCAAATTCCAGCCCTGATCTAACTAGACTATTAAATAAAACTTTCAAAACGACAGTATTATTGAAATCCCTCCCCAACCGACAAATAAAACCCAAGGTGGAATAAGCTATCTTTACTATATTAACAATATGACAACTAAAAGATAAATCTTGTGACATAAGAACCCTTAAAAGATCCTAAAAGCTAGTAACTCTATTCAATAACTGCAAATCAATGTTATAATTAATTGTTAATTACAGGCTGTAACACTCTATAATATGACATGACGCAACATTTTTTAATATTAAGAAGAAGTTTATTATTTTCGCACCAAATAGATAATCTAACTAAATTTTCTTGCAAAATTTGACAATCATAACAAGTTTTAATATTTTTAAAAATTTTCAAATCGTCGGCGTACATTAAATATTCACAATTATCCAAACACGAAGTTATATCATTAATGAAGATGTTAAACAATAAAGGTCCCAAGTTACTGCCCTGAGGAACACCGGACCCCGTTATAAATCTATTCGATTTAAAACCAGAATATGTTACATATTGATATCTAAGAAACACATAAGAGAAAAATCTAAATAGATTACTGGAAAACCCATAGAAATAAAGTTTCCTAAGCAAAGTGATGTGATTGACTTTATCAAATGCTTTTGCAAAGTCAGTGTATATTATACATCCACCTGCCCTCTATTATCCAATACCCTAGATGTATAATTTACAAAATTTGAGAGATTAGTATTAATTGATCTGGCAGGAATAAAACCATGTTGAGCCCAAGACAAATACGGTTTCATATGAGATAGCACAAACAAATGAATGAAAATCTCAAATACCTTAGCAGGAGTTGAAAGTATTGCCACAGGTCTGTAGTTGGCTATATCTAATTTATTAGCACCCTTATGAAGAGGAGTAATTCTGTTTAAAATCATTTGGAAATATGTTTGTGGAAAGACTTAAATTAAAAATAAAACAAACAGGCGTACTGGACATGTCTGGTACAAATTTGGTTGAAATCGATTGAATAGTTTTCTCTCTAGCTTTGTATAACTTTTATTAAAGTAGGCGATTAACTAATAAATATTATTATTATTAGCTAGAGAGAAAACTATTCGATCGATTTTGAACAAATTTGCACCAAACACGTCTTTATAGATGCACGTAAAAAGGTTTTGAACAATTTTGAAAAACAACCCCCTTTATGGCCAAAAAACCCCCAAAAATCAGTTATTATTATTATTATTAGCTAAACGAGAATTTTTAGAAAGATGCGGGTTTTTGTATATGGTAGGGCACATTAAAAGCTACAAATAAGCCAAATTTTATCAAAATCGTTAGAGCGGTTTTTTTATAAAAAAATAATAACTGCTTTTTTGGTGTTTTTTTTGCGAAAAAGGGGTTGTTTTTTTAAAATTTTTCAAAACCGTTTTTCGTGCATCTATACAGGCCTACTTGACATGTCCGGTGCAAATTTGTTTAAAATCGATCGAATAGTTTTCGCTCTAGCTTTGTATACATACAGACATACATACATACAGACATAAATACAGACATACATACAGACATACAGACAGACATACAGACAGACATTTTGTAAAAACCACTTTTTTGGACTCAGGGGGTCCCAAAACGGATATTTCCACAAAAATCTCAACATCGATTTTTTTTGCGATCACTATACCTTCTCTATACTATAGTATAGTGAGAAAGTAAAATGATAAATCTTTATAAATTCCCCCCTCCAAATGTAAGTCAAATGTGTTATTAGAAATACGAGGTAAATAAAGTCGCCCAAAATGCAAATGTTTCTATCAATTAAATTACTATTATTAAAAAACAAATTAAAGAACAACTCGTAAGAAAAAAGAGGAGTCCTGGGTGGAAAATATATATTGCAAAAAATAAACGTAAACCCAGAGTCATTTGATAGTTTGACCCAAGCAATATCCATATCCACATTATCAATAGAAGGAAATGTAAGCAACTGGGACCAGTGTCTCCACCATTACCACTTACTTTTACCCTAAAAGATTAAAAACATTACCCTAAACATAACACAAAACTACCCTAAATCCTGAACAATCAGTATTACCCGTAGTATCGACTTAAAATAGGTCGTATTTTTAAAATATTGTTCTCAACTGGTTAGTTTTAATGTATATATATATATAATTACATATATAATAATATGTATAATATATAATTATATATAGTATAATTTATAATTATATATACCGGTATATTATAATATAAAATTATTATAATAATAATGAATTATGTACCATTTTATATATATATATATATATATATATATACTCAATATTTATCACATTTTATCTTTCCTCTCTCTATGGATGTTGATAGCTATGAAATGTGATCTGCGAACAGTCTAATTTGGAAGGCTGAGGTGCTAAATTATTTGACTTTTAGCATAGATCATGAATAATTGTAGGTTATTCAAATACAATGCTTTTAGCCAATCTAATCATCTGACCAAGATTAGGTTTGAACTGGTATTATCAGGGTATTATTATCTCTGGGTTTGAATGATTATCTAGTGTTTATGTCTGACATGATTATTGTGCTGTGAACTCTTCTTAACCGAGTTTTACTTTTTTCACAAATTAGCTATGAAACGGTCGCATGTTCTAATTATCTTACCCTCAAATTTAAAAAAATGAAATTACCCTAAATTTACCCTGAAGCCTCTAAAGAGCTCAAAATTACCCTAAAAGTGGAGACACTGACTGGGACTGCCAAGAACCGGTCCTTATAGCTTAAAGCAGTCAATACGCCAGCTCCCCTCCACTTACTTACTCCGTCGCTTCCCCTGGTATTATTATCTCTGGTCGCTTCTATAAACAGTCCAATCAGCTGGGAAACCCTCGCCTGAAGCCTGAAATCACGTTACTATTTTAAGGTTTTAACCAAGTTTCAGTGATACAGACTTATATCACTATCAAGGTTAAGCAAATTTGTATAAAACTCACTTAGCTTGCTATTCAGACCTCTAACATGTTGATAGTAAATACATTTATCACTATTCATTCAAATTAAAATATAACCTTATTCTAATTTTTTTTAACTAATTAGATCTTCGTTATAACAACACGCACAATGAAAAAGTGTATAAGACACTCCTGAACTATAAAGTTTCACAGAAAAACATGTTTTTCTTAAATTGCAAAGATTAATAAACGTTATTACACATACTTACATCAGCAAAAATTATCATTATCATACAGAACTGAGAAAAATTTCCACTATTCAATTTTATCTTGTTTCTATTAACATTTATGTTATTATTAATTAAGGCCTATCACTAAATAACTTAAACTATAAATTTACAAAATTTTATTGATATAAACACAAAAGTAAGCTTATATATCTGTTTTGTTTGTAACTTCTCAAATATGTATTACCGTATGTGACAGAAAAATAAATTCGACCTTAAAAAAAAATAACTAACTTTACTAAATTCTAACTTAGTAACATCAATGAATACAGAAACTATAGTTTCTGTATTCATTGGTAACATCAAGCAATATAGTATTCTTACTTTCAAACTCACAAAAGTTTGAGTTTTGAATTAATAAAAATAAAATATCTTCTGGTGTAGAATTGAAAAATGGAACACAAAAACAAAATTCACTTCTGGATTCATTTAGGCATTCATACATTTACCTATTTGATACTCCAACGCTGATTTATGCGCGCACACATTTATACACACATTCACGCTTTGTCACAATAAAAATACAGTTATAAAAAATAGAGACATAGCTTAGCTTGTGTGCACGTCATCCTGATTTGATACAATTTGGCCGTCCTTAGCTTGGTGACTCAGACGTAGGATTTGCTCTCGCGAATCTATCAAAATCGCAGGCTGTCCGTCCATTTTCCGCACTAAAACTTTACCATTCCGGAACCAAAAATATTTAACATCACCTTTCCTTAATATGGTTTCATTACATGTTAGAAAGGATTTATTGACATGGTTTTTAAGAAATGTCAAAGCATTCTGTTTTCTGTTGAGGATGATATTGATTGAATCTTTTATCCAAGTTGTTGAATGACGCATAGTTGGATCTAATAAAATTGCTAATGGCTTGTAAACTAAGTACTGTACTTGGCATGAATCCTGTATTTGGTGTAGTGCTAAAATATTGTTTTTTATTTAAGGGCTTAAGGCTGTGATTACCTTGCAGGTGTTAATTAATTAACTGCATAATTATTGTTTCTCTTTGTAATTTTATAATTACAAAATAGTGTAGTTTAATTTTGTTAGTGTGGTTGAATGGTGACACAACTCTTTTTTTTTTCATTTTCTATTTTCATATCCAATGAAATGTTGGAAGAAGTCTCAAACAGGCAATGCCTAGGAGACCCCAACACGGAACGCGGTAGCGGTAGCACTCCATGCGTCATGCTGTGGCACACTACCGCATATTATTTATTACCACTAGATTTAGGTTTAAATTATTTATTTTTGAGTAGATATGAAAAAGAATTGTGTTTATTTAAAAAAAGAAATTGTATAGATGTTTGGTGGTAAATAAATAAAAAAAAGGTTCTAAAGAGAACCTTTGACAAAAAAATTTACGTGTTCCAACTTTGATAAAATATTACATATTATTACACTATCAAATATTGCATCAAAGAAATTTTATAAAAGATCTTTGACAACGAAATTTGATAGTGTAATACAGGCCTTAAACTGTTTTAGTAAATGATCATTTGTTTGCGTAGTTGGTAGACTAGACGATGTTAGGCTAGAGCTAATATATATTATTTGTACCAATGTAATTTATAAAAATTTGTACTTTTTCTTATTACCATAAATGCACCTTCGAATAAATGCAGTAAAATGATTTATGTATTGAAACGATGATGACGATTTATTTTATTAAATTTTAATGTCATATTAAATCCTCTCTTGGGTAAACAATTTCCGATTTATAATAAATAGAGGTGTCAAAAAACAAAAGTAAAAACTCAAGAGTGAAAGCGCAATCAAGCATACCTGTTCCGGTTGTCTGCCAAGGCATTGTGGGCCTTGTCGCCTTGTCTCTCTTTATCCCATGTCCGGTTGTAGGCGTTGTAGCCAAGCCAAACAAGGGTATAACAGCTTACAGCAATTCGCCATTTTCAATTGTGTGCGTCTAGCGTTCAGTCGGTGTAGTCTAGTGCCGTAGCTCAAATTTTCTTGATAATCTAGTATTTTTATCTACAGGTGTATTAAAAAATAGACGAAATTTGTATAGTAAGTATTTATATAGGTGAAAAGGTATAATTGAAAACCTAAACTAACATAATAATTGTTTTAGAGAAGTCCTAAAGTTTTGAACCATGTGCTTTACGTAACTTACTTGGAACCAAGTGTCGTTTGTCTTTTCTTACATGTTTCAATACTTGCGATAATCTGATTTATCATCCTGCTCATTAAGGGATGACTTTTATCCCAGGTTTTCTTTTAATATGCTACACTTTTTATTACCAGATTGTCTTGGTAACTTGGTAAAATACAATTGCTCATTTGGTTAGGCCTAGGCCTATACAAAAATTAGGATTAAAGCTTAATTTTCAACCTTAATTAGGTTTAATGGGCTTGTTCTTAAAATCTGACTCTTACTATTATTTTACATTTCTAAAGTAGGCCTAATTACTTGGTGGGCACAAGTTTATTAAGTTATTCGACCCTAGGCTAATCTAGGCCTATGGCAACAGAAATGCAAGAATAATAAAAAAAAAACCCAAAAGGTTCTAACCTATAGTGGGCCTAGGCCTATTTAGTCACAGTATGTTTACCTGTATTCAACATTTAACAACTGTAGAATGTAAAACAACGGCATTGTCTGCAAAAATATTAGGCTAGGGTCGAATAGGTAGTAAACTAAGGCCTCCTTGGTGTAGGCCTAAATTTACTTTTTATGACCCTCAGCTACCCTAATAGGTAGGTACCTATGTTTGCAGAGGAGGACTAATATTCTAGGCCTACTATTAAATGCAGGTAAACATACTAGCCTATGACTAAAGACTGTAAGTTAGAACTTCAGGCTAGGCCTATATTTTTTTAATGTTTGTATTTCTGTTGGCATAGGGTAGCCTAGTAATGTAAATTTACGCCAATTACTTGTAGGCCTATAAATATAACATTAAAATAGTTTCCCACTGGACTTTCAATTCCTGAAAAATATGTATTTGGTATTTTGCTTGGTTTTCCTACATAAGTTATAAACTACAGTATTAGGCCTAAGCCGACTCAATTTATACGCATAGGCCTACACTTACTCAGCTTTTAGTATGTGCTAACAAAAATGCATAAAATCGAAATGTTTAATTCTATTGGGTAGCTAACGGAATTCTGTTAAATTATTCAACGTTTTAGGCCTTAAACCAATGTAACCAGTAAATATAATTTACATAAGTTTACAATATACCTCCTTTCTGATATCGGTGCAAATTTACTGTACGACCCTACGTCAACAGAAATGCAAGAATAAATATAACAAAATAGCATGAAGTTCTATAGGCTAGGCCCTAGTCTTTAAGTACAGTATACACCTGCATTCAACATTTAACCCTCCGAGTGTCTGTTGTCGTTTGACAATAAGATGCTTTGTTCGAAGTCGCTGTTGCGACGACTGTGTACTATGTCAAAGCTTAACAACAGCTATTGGAGTCCATCTTTCGCTAAACGCTTAGTATGTGGTATCGATCAATTCTGCAGAAAAGGGTGCATCTTTTGGTGTATAGTTGCCCCAGGAATTTGGCGTGAATTTTTAATACCATGAAAAAACCTGGAATTATGCGTGAATGTTTTGTAGGTGCCTGTAGAAACAAAAATATATTTCCATGTGGTATTTTAAAGATGGGGTAGGCCTAAAACGACACAAACGTTTCTAATTATGCAATTCTTGTTTTCATATGCCTTACGCTGCGCTGTACGTTAAACTCTACGTGTGCATCCGAATAAAGAACATCGCACATCTATTATTGAACCAAGCCCAGTTGTTAGTTCTCCAAAACTACTAACATCTCTACAGCAGTGTTGAGAGCTTTCTAAGTTACGAAGAAAAAGTTGACCTACTACTGAAAAGGTAAGAAAGCTCAGTTAATAGCTGCTTTGTAATTCAATGTCTATATAGGCCTATGTACCCTACTGTAAATATTTATTGTGCTACTTTCGATATTTGCATTGGTGCAAATAGGTTGCAACCAATTTTACGTAGGTCCTAGGCCTACATAGAGCTAAATTATGTTAACCATTTAATTCAGCTCACATTGTTAGAAGCCGGTAATCAAAACCCCCTATGCTAGGCCTATCATTGCTTAGTATTTTTTTTTTTGTCGGTGTTAACTAATAATTCATTGTTAGACAGGCCTATTCTATTCTACAAGATAATACAATTCCAGTTTTATATTTAATACAGGATAAGCCTCTAGGCTTTTAATGAAACTTGCATTCGTGTTTATTCATAAATAAATTATATTTAAAAGGACCTGGATTGAAGTGAATACAATTATTTTAACTGTTATACAGTTTACAAATCAGGATTTATAGTGTTTTTGTTTAAAAGTGATGTGTAATAGGCCTACGGCTTGACACTTTGGCGGGCTAATGAATTAAACGGTAGGTTTGGAAATTTGGCTTCTCCGTCTGATTTGAATTTAAATAGGCCTCTATAAATAATTCATATTTAGTTGTATATAAAGGAGGTCTACCCTACAGAAATTAATTACAAAGCCGATTCCGTTAACCGTTATGTTTTTTGTTTTATGTCAAATCAAACCTACTCGGAAACAGGTTAGATTGTTTTAGAAATTTAATACAGGTCGAACTTGTATCCTTCTTTGCTATTCTGTACAAAATTTTAAATAAAGAAACAACATACAATAGGCAACAACGGAAATTACCCACAACGTTCCCATGTGTTTCTACAAATTCTTTCGTAGGGGAGTAGGCTCCAACAGCTTTCAAGGTTATAGAATCCGGCATCAGGTTGGGTTCTTAGGCTAGGTTATATTAACTCATGTGGCAGTGTTTGTTAGCGCCTGTCAATCGCAATCGCCTCAGTTGTTTACCTATTAAAATAGAAACATTTTGTTGTTGGTATGGAGAACAGTGCTGTAAACTCACAGACAGTTTGATTGTTGTGGTAGCAAAATGGAACCAGTTTGTATTCTCTATTTTGGGTATTAGACTGTAAAAACCGCAAAATCTTTAAATTTAACTAAACCAAAAAACTATGCAATTCATGAAATGTACAAGGCAATATAAAGTAAAACCCACTTGGTTATTTTCACAGTCCAAATTCACCGAAGAGGAAAGGGGAATAACAACTAAATACTGTACTCTATGGTTTTTTTTCAATCGTTTATTGAAAACATATTGCATATCATTTAGGTAAATAAGTAGAACTTTTGTATAGCTTTCGTACCTGGCTTCGGACAGGTAAATAAGTAAACAGCCATTCTTTTGTAACGGACGTGACAAGTAGATGACTTTTTGTTGGAAACAATTTGAAAATATATATTACAGAAAATATTTTCTTTGCTAAGCCTAAAGGAATTAATTTTATTTAATTGCACACCAAATCTCATGTAGCATAATTAAATATTGTACGTTATACCTAATTTTAACTGGCTGTAACGGACGTGACAAGAAAGACACTTGGCTTCTGAGATATGTTAAGTCTTATTAAAAACTCTGTTAAGTAATCACATTTAGGACATAAAATAATATTTTATTATATTACTTAATATATAAGCTTTTCAACCATAATAATTAGTTTTTTATAATTTTATTTCTATTAAATGAAAAAAAATTAATCTGTCGTAACGGACGTGACATAGTTTTGTAACGGACGCGACAAGTATGGTGGTAGGTAGAAAAATACAACATTTCTTAGATATAATTTTTATTTATGAACTGAACTCAAATTCTTAGGTTGTTACATTAATAGTTACTTGTTTTCTTGGTTAATTTAATTGAAAGTAATGAAATAACACAAGTTTTTTCAGTAGCACAAGCGTTTGTCAAACTCTCATAAAATTAAAAAAATAACTTAGAAAACATCTTTTGTTTAAGTTTCAATAACATAACAACTTAACTTATTTCTCTTAGCCTATATATTTTGTAATAAATCTAGTTTTCTAAAACATTTATTTCATTTTTAAATTCATAAAGAACTCGATCACCAACAGTCTTAAGTGTAGGCTCTTCCAGATGTTCAAGAATGTCTGAAATAGATACCAGTTTCTCATCTCCTTCATTAATTTTGAATACTTTATGGCTATTGTTATACGATTTAAAAAAAGAAACCTCAACATCATTATTTTCTTTGACACAACTCTGGCAGACTGCTACATATCTAAACTCTTTTCCCTTTTCACTAAACAGTTTTACAAGTACATGCGTTCCTGGAGAAATATCAGATAAGGTCAATGAATTTAAATAATTATCTTCAAGTGGGTAACTATCATTTATGCTTTCGTCTTCATTCTCAGAAGAATCTGAATACACATCAGTGTATCGCAAACGTTGTGCAGACGCAGGCTCTTCGAGGTCTTCTGCTTCAGGTTCTTGGATTATGCAAACATTAGTCATGAGTGATTCTGATGTTTTTCCAACTAGAATATGGTTTTCATCGTAGGCTCGGAAATGATGAAACGACTGGATTCCAACAATTTTTTCAATCTCATTCCATCTTGCTTCAAGATTTGCTGAATAAGAACATACTTCTTGTTCAGAGACATACAGCACATTAATGTTTCTACACTTTTCCTTTGCTACTTTGTAAAAGTCTCCAGCTGAGCTAACCACTGCTTTCCTTCCTTTAACCACCTTCCAAACAGTCCTTTTAATTGAACCCCCTACCCCATCAACGGCACCCTTGCCATGACCGGAGGCAAAGAAATTCCAATTCATTGTGATGTTGAAATCTTTTTCTGAAAAACATACATTTGACACAGAATAGCGGTTTTTAAATTGACCCGCACAATTATCTGAAAAAATATTTACATGGTCAATTTCTGGGGAAATGTTCTTAACTTCACTTAGTAGAGTTTTTATATAAAACCAGACTGAATTTTTTGAATGACTCAAGTCGTCACTGACAATCGCGAAACTGTAAACATCCTTACCATGCCATATACAGCAAGTAAAAATTGCAGCTTGAGAATGGCTCCAATGAGCACTCTGTATCTCATCTTGGTGTATTAGTTCGTAGTTTTCTGAAAAATCGATTTGCATTACTGCTTTGTTTGGTGAAAACTCCAAAGAATCTTTGCACGAATCAAAATGTTTAGACTGAGCTTTCTTCACATAAAAATGAATCTTAAAAGCACGTAATTGAGAATTAAGTGCAGCTATCATTTTTTGCAAACTTGTTATATTTTCTACCAGATTTGGCCTGTTGTTTTCTTTTTCCCATTCCTTCCATTTGTACTTCTTTTCCAAGTTTGTATTTTCAGGAAGGAGAGTTTTTAAGTCATAAATGCAATCATCGCATTCATTCATCATGCATTTTTCACTTTTTATGTCACAGGAAACCAAGGTAAGTAGGTCCTTATGGTTCTCTGGAAAACTAGGCACAGATTTGGCAATAGAGTCAAGTAGGAACATAAAATTTGCGTGTTTTACACATACACAAACAGAGTGGGGCATCTGACTCACAGGTAAGATGTGCTTCGGTCGCAAGTCATAAAACTTAGACAACGAAATCTGTTGATATGGGTTCTGAACCTTAAACTCTTCATAGGCCTAATACCCATAACCATGTGGCGCACTTGATATGTTGTTCTTTCACCAGTTTTGGGGTCTTTTACTGATTTCACGTCTCTTTTCCCAGGAGCCTGGCGACTGATTTCATCGTTATTGAAAAAGCGTCTTACTTTACTAATACACTCTTCAGTCAATTGTCTTGGGCCTTTTCTTTGTTTCTTAAAAAGTCCCCTACATACAGTCAAGCCAAAGTTCTCTTCAATTAATCTTTTGAGTACTGCTTTCTTCTTGGATGGACTTGAAGGTAATTTGTCTTTAGCTTTTTTTATTGCTTTTCCAAGTGTGCGTGGGCTTTTATATGTTCCGAGGTAAGTTACATCAAGTGCTTTGATGTTTTCATCATTATTTTTCTTTACCTGCACCTTTTTCTTTCTGTAAAGTTGTTGTCTTTCCCTGTCCTTGCGTCTTTTTTGCTCCAACATTAGTTTATTAGCTTCCAATTTCTTTTTTTCTTGTTTTCTTTGCTTCTTCTTCCTTTCACGGTCTTTTTCTAGGTAGTTATTCCATTTTTTCCCTACATTTTGCCATTCTGTTAGTAGGAGCCATGATCTGAAACAAAGCAAAAAACATTTTGGTTAGGTAGGCTAAGTATAAAAGCACTAAAGAATTAGCTTTTTACATTATGTCACGTCCGTTACATTTAAAGACTTGTCACGTCCGTTACACTTAATAAATTAATAGTTAACATAAAAATTTCTAAAAAGGCATATTACAATAGCAGAAGTACTTAACCTTACTTTTCCAGGTTGGAATTTTCCTATTAGTTATAGGTTAGATGATTATTTAAACTTAAGTAGTATTTCTGTAACGGACGTGACACAGCAACTCAATAAACAAAGTTTTTGTCAAAATATAATAATAATTACCTAAGAGTGTTGAAATTTTGCAGAATTCTTCTTGGATCTTCTCACTTGATGTATGTTGCAGTTAAGCTGGTTAATAATAGCAACTCATTATTTCACAGCTGACTAAAAAACAGCTGATTTCAATAATCAATAACTAACTATTTCAGTACCAACTAAAATCAATAATAAAATTTAAAAATGTGAAAAAATCATGGTTTTATTTTCATTTATGAATTATATGGATGTTTATACATAAAGTTAAATAGCTGAAACTATGAAAATAAAATAATAATTTTTTTTACATGAGGTGTACTTTATAAAAGAATGGCTGTAAATCTTTTTATAGCTGTCGTAACTTGCTTTGTTTAGGTAAATAGGTAAAAACTTTTTGATAGCTGTTGTACCTGGCTTTGTTAAGGTAAATAAGTAAAACTTAAAAAGCAATAAAATTACCAGGAATGCGATTAAAATTTGCCGGGAAAACCGGGAATTATGCATGATTTTTTTCGTCCCTTGGCTGGCCACCCTGTTTTAGTATTCTCGGCAACAGATTGATAGTTAATCACTCGATAACTATTCAGCTGTTCAGTGTTTGGGCTAACCTATGTGGCATTGTTTTTGTGCTCTAACTTTGTGTGCGTATATTACCAATGTAAATCCTTATTTTCTAAAACTACATACAATTTTGAACAAAATGATGAATTTGGATTGTTTATAACATAGATTTGTGGATTTTGTAATAGGCCTAGTAGTAATATTCAAAAAGAAAAATTTTGAACTCATTTTCTTATTTTGGGAGAGACAATTTAGAAATTAAAGTAAAGGTAGGCCTACATAACTTTGATCTATTTTACAATATTCTCTATAATTTTCTGAGCAATTTGATGCATCAATTATGTCCCTAGTTCTAAGATTGCAGCATTTTTAGTGAATTCTATTAACCCTAGAACTGGCACGGTTAAAGCTTAAATTGGCTGGCCAGCCCGTTTTTAGCGTTTTGCAAGCATATTTTTAAAAATTCGCCAAAAATAGTAAATCAATCAATCAATCATTTATTGGTCGACAAATATTTGTATAAGACAAGTCAACAATATAACAATACTAACAATATATATATGTAACTTACAAAAATAATAACCATACAATAAAACATATACATGTAACCAATACTAGTCATTTAAAACCTACATAGAATAATTCACAGTTTTTTAATAATTTCATTTCCGCTGAGGACAATGTAACAATTTAATAAAAACTCAAATAGATAATAACAACAACAATAATAATAATAATAAATGAACCCCAATCCAAAAGTGTTCAATAGCTTTTTTTGTAGAAGAAACTTCAAAGAATTCAAATATGCCACTAAAAATTAGTTTAAAAATTAGATAAAAATGATGAGTTGGGAACCTTTTCTAACAAGCAAAGCTTAGGAAAGGCTGTAGTTCGTGCAAAGAAATGTTTACCTAAATATCCTTCAAAAAAACTTGCTGTTAGAAAATTAATTTATGAAAACTTACAACTGCCTGAAAGTGAATGCTTGTTTATTAAAAAAAATAAACATAAAAGGTATTCTTTCCTTAAAGCTAGAAATGGAAATTTGGTATTTATTAATTTTAAGGAAATATTTAAATGCGTTAAGCTGATCTAATCTATCCCGATTGTTATACTTTCCTTAAAGCGAAAAAGCTGAAATTTTGTACGATCTATTTTTTACAAGATATATATAAGTAAACCCGTTTTACATTTCGTTACGTCCTGCTAGGGGTGATAATGTGATAACAACGCCTACAAACAATAAATATACATTTTCATACCTTCCTTAAAGCTAGAGATCTGATAATTTGTAAATTTACTTATTACAGGATGCATAGAAAAAATAAACCAGTATTACATTTTGTCACGTTCTGCTAAGAGGTGAAAATGTAGTACTTACCCTTAAAACTATAAATAATAACTAGGGGCTCTGCCCCTGGACGCTCGGCGTCCCAACCCCGGCTCGGCCTTCGGCCTCAGATGGCTGCTTCGCTTCGCTCGCAGGTGGAAAATTTGATAAAGAATCTCGTTAATCTTTTGCTCGTTTTTACATAGGTGACCGAGCATAAATTAGCTGTTTTATTTGGCAGCTGACTCAAACTCATTAAACATTATCTCCATAAGATTAACATGGGAAATTTGAAGGATTGTATACCGGGGCTCCTTCTCGGGTGAATAGCGGCTGAACGGATGATAATATATAAGACTTGACATATCTGTGAATGATTATGTTCAGTTTTTGATCCAAATTAGCTGTTTTATATATAATAGGTTTGTAACAACCAATGTTTGAATTGAATTAAAATATAGTTAGCATTTTTCGTTGATTTTTGTTTGTGTTTGTTTTTAGTTTGTCAATGTAACCTCAAAAAGGTAATACTACATTTGATACTGATTTGATCCAAATCAGTTGTTGATCAAAATCAGCTGTTTTAAGCTTTTCATACGAACAGCTGTTTTTGTGTCCTTGATAAAATCAAAAGAAATATTTCTTCTTCTTCCTTAAGATTGACCTTCCATAAGATTAACATTGAAACTTTGAGGGCCACTGGGGCGTAGCCCTAATGTCCTAGGACTTCGGTAAATGCTTGATGACATATCTACAGGTAATAAGACACATTTTAAAACAAAAATCATCAAAATCGGTCCATTAGGAGAGGCTGGGCGATTGGAAATAGGTTTTGACCAAATTCTTTTAATATATATAGATTGAATACCGCCTAGGAACGTAAAATTTGGTACACATTTTTCTCACTGGCACTAGAGGCGCACTAAGAAAGCTTAAAGCTTGAAACAACCTCTAAAGCTATATTATTTGTTTACCTTGCTTAAAGCTAGAAAGCTAAAATTTTGTACATTTATTCCATAAAATCACATATAAAAAGTAAACCAGTTTTACTCTTTGTCACATTCTGCTAAGGGGTGGAAATGTAGTAACAACCCCTAAAATAATTTATATTAATTTGTATACTTTCCTGAAAGCTAGAGAGCTGAAATTTTGTAGCCTACATTTATTTCTTGAAAAACACATAAAAAGTACAGTACGATTTTTTTAACCGTGCCCTCGGCTCGGCTAGCGCTCGGTGGGCTAGCGGTGTAGCGGGGAGGGATTGTAAAGGCAGTTCCACAAACTTTGAATAAACAAAAATGATTGAATAATTATTCGAATAAAATTATTGAAATAAAAACTACTTGAATGAGTCATAGACTACTTGTCTCTTGTTCGAGTATTCGAATAATAATATTGTGGTGTGGTTAAGGTAAATGCTAGACACCAAGTAGGCCTACTTCCCCCTAGGCAGGAAGTTTTCCCCGGAATCTAACTCCAGACATCCGTACCGAGCAAACCGTAAGTCAAACGAAAAAATGTTTCAAATAAAATATTTAATTTGGACCTTTATCTAAAACTTTCTCGCGAACACGTTGTCTCTGACCAACAAACAAAAAAACTTTCCAGCGGTGTGAAAATTTCATGTCATTATTAAAGTACATTGTTGTAATATTGATTTTAAAAATATGAAATAGGTTTTGTAATGGATTTTCTTTTACATCATACGAATCGTATGGTTCTTATCTGCGTATCCGTGAAAGTTTCATAATTTTACATCGCTGCTAAGTGTATTAAATGTCAGTGTTATTGAAGCTCGGTTTTCGCTATTTCATGCCGCTTGGCTCAGTTTTCGTGGAGAAAACTAGAGTAGACAAGAGCGATTTCTAACGTTATCATTCAGGTTCTAACGTTATACAATTTGGCCGAGGGCACGGTTAAAAAAATCGTACTGTAAACCACTTTTACATTTTGTTACGTGCTGCTAAAGGGGTGAAAATGTGATAACAACCCCTACAAACTATAAATCTTAATTGGGGGATGGTATTTTTTCCTTAAAGATAGAGATATGAAATTTGGCATTTATTAATTTTAAGGAAATATTTAAATGTGTAAAGCTGATCAAATCTATCCCGATCTATGTATGCGCATATTAAAGTCGTATCTGTTCGATCTGCAATATCCAGCTAAGACTGATTTACCAGTCTGTAGATTTAGCGGTTGAAAAAGAAGACCCTCTTCGATCTGAATTCTTTATTTTTAAATTATTTAGCAAACATACCTTGACGAAGACGATTGACGGGCAGCCAATGAACAAAACATACCAAACTAATTGAAAATACATGTAATGATTCACTTTCGTGAAATAAAAGATGAAAGAAAATGTTGGAAAAATATTACAATTTATGTAACATAGTGATGCAAAACAATTCCCAGTAACGAAGCATGGGTATTCAGCTAGTTGCTTTATAAATGAATATTCTCTGAAACTACATTAAATTTAGAACAAAATGGCTATTCTGGTTTTTTATGTTCATCAGTGTAAGTAGGATTTGGGTGATTCTCCTAAAAGAGTACAGTTTGATGTTACTACCCATATTATAGCCTATATTATAATACTAAAAGAAATATTTAAAGAATAACTTTATAAATTAAAGTTTAAATAATAACAAACTTACTAATACTGGTAAAATTACTAAGTTTTAAAACATTTGAATTATAATATTTTTAATTTGTTTCTTTTTAGCATCATTTGATTAACATTGGCAATAAAATATCTGCAGTTATATGAAATAAACATTTATTAATTTAAATAAATTTCAGATTATCTTTTTATTTTTATTTGAAAAGTGTCTTTCATTTTTTCATTTTTGTAGTCACACCTGTGGACATTCCTACAACACTAGTTTGTTAAAAACTCTAATTAAGTGCCAGGGTGTATGTTCCTTGTCTAAGAATTAGAAGGAAAAATAGTCATTTATATTATTAGTGGTTTTAGTGACTTTCTATGAAAGTATAGTTTTATTTCAACTGTTGATCATTAATAAGTTGTTTCATCATTCTTATTGCATCACTTCTGTTACCAAACAATTTTAGGTAAGAATTATCTCTATCATTTAATAAGGATAACTATTTCATTGCGTATATTTCTTAAAGCAGAAGAATCAAACTTCTAACGTCAAAGTTAAAGTTGCTAGGTTTATTGGATTTAAAAATAATCACTTCTGTAGACATCACTTCTGTGGACAGTGGTGATAAATTAACATCAAATGTTCAATTTAGAAAAAAAATTTTTTTTTTAAGTTTTGACAAGTAGGCCCCTATCACAATATTATCAGGGACAGTCTAATAAGTATATTTATGTATGTTTTAAACCAATTTTTAATTACAGTAAGACCTCGATAATCCGGCACGCTCGGGGATCCGGTGATGCTGGATTATCGAAGTCTTCCTTTAAAATGGTTTAGACAGGGAATAAACTATAAATAAACACATGTACTGTATATGAACATGTAAATTACACGTTGAAACTGCGTTCAACATTAACTGCGTAGAGATATTGCCGCTAACTAATAAATTTTAAAAGCCTAAAACTTTGTACATAAAATATTTATAATATAAGCTCTCTGAGCGCTGGATTGTAACAAATATAAAAAAAAGGTTCCGTATACTATCGTGCGAGTGACACATTGATGTTATAATTGCGATCAAAGTCCCAGGCTTCAAGATGATGAAATATATTTCATATAATAAGCTGATTAGTTTTTTATAAGACATATCTAGCCTTTAAAATAATTTTGAGCATATATGAAGCGGAGTAATTATGTGTTTTATGTTGTTTCAATGTCTTTTTTGCCAAAACATGAATATAAACAGGAGCAGCGTTCGGTAAGGGGGAGTATGGGCGTAGTAGGGAACAGCGGCGCAGACAAGTTACGGCGTAGTGATGCGCGATTGATGCTCAAGATGTTTGAACAATCGAGACAATCGACTAAAACATCACGCATTCGTGTATAACTAGTTGGGTGTATTACTAAGGGAAGTAGACATAAGTCATAAGTGATTTAAGTTTTACAGAATAAAGACTTTGTATATAGAAACTCGATTTTAAAAATTTTACCCTAAAAGTCAATGATTTTTATTTCTGGGAACTAGTAGATACCTTGAAAGCTGTATATAGAAACTCGATTTTAAAAATTTTACCCTAAAAGTCAATGATTTTTATTTCTGGGAACTAGTAGATACCCTGAATGAAAGCGGGTTTAAATCGAACAACTATTTACAAGAAATTCAATGAATCTTTTTCCAAAGGCTTCAATTTGTTCAAATAATCTTCATTAAGTGGAATACGTTCAACAAAATACTGTCAGCAACGAAAGTGTTAAAAGTTAGGTCCCTTTAATGTTTTTAAAGGACGACGAGAGCACATTGTTTTGAATCTGTTCAATTTTTAGGAGAAATATTGATTGAAATGTTTGTTTTGGATAAGTTTATCGAGCAGTAGATTTTTACACACTGTTTTTAACGGATGCGGAGCCAACAGACAGTGTAGACTGGGCTTAAATCGCTCAATAATTACAAAAAATGCTATTTTTATGAGTGAAAATTTTCAAGATGATGGATGCCGAACTATCGGGTCTGCCGGATTATAGAGGTCTTACTGTATTAGAAATTAAAAATATTTGTTCCCTGTACTGTAAGTTACAGTTTTTGGAGAATGACCCAACTATCCTTTTTTGTTAGAAAAGAGTAGTGAGTAGGTTAGGCTTACATATCTAAACTGTAATTCCTAACAAAATATCCATTGACTAAAATACTGTAGGCCTACATTTTTTACAAACTAATTTACCAAATCATGTGCATTATTGTACTTACTAGCATCAATCCAAATTGTTCACTGTTTAGTCTATGTGTAAATGACTATCTAAAATATTTCAGTTCATCTAAATATATAACAGTTCACATAAGGAATGTTAGGCTTTATTATTTTAAGATGTGTTAGGTCTATCTTGGCCTATAGTAGGCCTAGTTTTATTATAACTCTGAAATATGCAAATTTTATGATTAAGTGGTGTAAATTTACTTTGCAATCCCTGCTCATAAATCTATGATATGTTAGAACTTAATTTTGCTTTGTTTATTTTCATCGTTTCAAAAACATTGATGTAAGAAAAATACATTTGTGCCCTTGTTATACACATAGGATTAATTCAATGTATCGAATTGTGAACATCGATGTGTGTTCTAGTGTTTTTATATACAGCCCTATGATCTTTTGAGTAGTTTTCAGGTAGCCTAACTTTAGGCCTATTTCAACTAAACAAGACTGGTTTCACTTGTGTTTTTTATTTTATAAATTCTTTAAAAAAAATAATTTAGGTAGTTTTCTACTTTAAAATTTAAAACAAACAACCTGGCCCCACTTCTGAGAATGGACCGGCCTGTACAGTGTTCGACAGTATCAATAGTAAAGTATAAATGCTTTAAAGGCACTTTTATGCTAGTTAGCCAATAATAATTACTGGTAATAGCTAATGTAAGTTGCAAAAATTTTAGTAACACAGTGTATCGTATTATTTGTGTTCATAACATGCTAAAATTATTACCTAACATCTATGTTAACTCACCTATTAACATTTTCGTTTTGTTAAGGATGCAAACAACATTTTCATTCTAAAATGCACACTTCCACGCCTTATTGCATCGTAAATTTTACTTTACGGCCCTCAGCTGTTATGTTTGCATACAACGATATTTTTTTTCTAGTGGGAGTGCGGCCAACTTAAGTACATTTTTACTATTGACTAAATGTTAGAACTTCAGGCTATTTTTCCCTAATGCTTTCATTTCTTTTATACAAAAGATTTTAATTGATATTAACCTACTAACACACTGTGACTTCATACTAAGTTATATAATTTCAGACTTTTTTTATTTGCATCGATTCAAAATAGGCTACATCGATGTAACGAAAATATATTTGGGCACTTCTTATATACATAGGATTGATTCAATGTATCAAATCTTGAACATTGATGTATATCAAATAATTGTAGTCTGAAGTAAATAAAGTAGGCCTACCTATGGTGATCATTAAGATTTGTATTACAAAAATTATAAAGTGAAAATTGTATGTTCTGGTTTTGCTATATATATATATGTACTATTTTATTAAGTGACGTTGAGTTGAAGAAATAGCGGAGTCCGGTAATCGTGTTTATTTACATTTTTTGCGCAGTTTGATGCCCATTGAAAGGATACTTGAACATTGATGTATATCAAATAATTGTAGTTTGATGTAAATAAAGTACCTACGGTGATCATTAAGATTTATATTACAAAAATTATAAAGTGAAAATTGTATGTTCTTGTTTTGCTATATA
>JAGFPH010002318.1:85878-96754 GCA_018207615.1 Philaenus spumarius | reverse complement strand
AGCTAGCAGTGATGGATATCAGCAAATGGTTCGTAAGATTTATATGTTTTGACCAGAATTGTCTTGATGTCAGCAGCTAGCAGTGATGGATATCAGCAAATGGTTCGTAAGATTTATATGTCTTGACGAGAATTATCTTGGTGTCAGCTGCTGGCTGTGATAGATATCAGCAAATGGTTCGTAAGATTTATATGTCTTGACGAGAACTGTCTTGATGTCAGCAGCTAGCAGTAATAGATATCAGCAAATGGCTCTTACGATTTACGAGGTCTGTCTAAAAAGTTCGGTGAATAGCATGATAAAAACCAAAATAGAATGTATATTAGAAATACCTTTATTGGCCTTCAAAATATTCTTCACCAGACACAACACACTTCTGAGAATGTTCGTATAGCGCCTCTAAACTGTTGGAGAAGTCTTCATGTAGAATCGTTTTCAGAATTGCTATGACTTGGTTTTGAATCTCTTCTACGTCCGCAAACCGTGATCTCTTTAAGGCCTTCTTAAGACGGAACAAAAAATATTAGCAGGCGCCAGATCTGGAGAGTACGGTGGGTGTTGCAAAACTTTCACGCCACCCTGAGTCAAAAATAGGCATTCAATGATGCTGGTATGCGATGGTGCATTGATTGTCGTGCAATAACTTTGGTGCATTGATTGTCGTGCAATAACTTTCAATTTGTGGCCTATCACGCCGGATGCGCTGCAACAAATGTTTTAAGAACCTTCAAGTATAATGCAGCATTCGCCGTTTGGCCAGCAGGAACGAATTCCTCATGGATGATTCCTTCTTTGCCAAAAAATGAGATCAACATGGTCTTCACTTTTCCATACGGCTCTTTGCTTGTCACGGGGAAGAAGGTGACCGCCATTCCATTGATTGTCTTTTAGTTTTGGGGTCATACTGGTAACACAGAGTCTTGTCTCCTGTGACAATGAAACTCAGAAAAGTCTGATCCCGGTCACACATCGATGAAACTTATTGCTTTTTGTGAACAAATCGTGAACAAATCTTGCATTTGCCCAATTCTTCTTGGACGATGGCCCCCACTGTGTCTTTGCTAATACCCACTTCTTCTATTAATCGCAGACTCAATCTCCGATCTTTTGTTAGCATCGCTCGCATACGTTCAAAGATTTCCGGCGTCCTGTGCTTGTGGATGGTGTCCCGAACCCGGTTCGTCCTCCACCGATTCTTTGCCAGCGCAAAAACGTGCAAACCAATCGTACGCACATTTTCTCCTCGCAGCATCCTGCCCGTACCCTTGCACCAACATGTACCAAGATTTATGTTTTTACGAGAATTTGTCTTCAGCAAATGGTTCTTAATATTTGTCTTTACGAGAACTTTTTTGATGTTAGCAACTAGCTGTGATAGATATCAGCAAATTGTTCTTAAGATTTATGTATTTACGAGAAAGCTTTTGAGTACATATCACTAACAAATTTCCCTGCGTTTTGGAGTTTCACATTCAAATCGTTCAAATGACCGACTGGAAATGCTAGATCAAACAGCCATTGTAAGTCTGAAAGTTTTTCCAGGGGCCTGCCTTTCATTGACAGAAATTGTTCTATTTCTGACGTAATTTAAAAAATCTTTCAAGGGCTTTTCCACGGCTAAGCCAGCGTACTTCAGAATAATAAATCGCATCTGCAAATTCATTATTCAGCTCTGCCAAAAACTCCTGAAATTGTCGATGGTTAAGTCCCTAACTTCTAATGTAGTTTACAGGTTGCACAACCAATGTCATCACACTATCCCATTTTAAAACCTTACTGCAAAGAGATTGTTGATGAATAATGCAATGAAATGAAAGCAAGGGATCATTTCGGCTCTTTGAAACTTCTTCTTTTATTTCGGCAACAAGTCCACCATTTCTTCCTATCATATTTGAAGCACCATCAGTTGCCACAGTTTTTAACTTAGCCCAATCTAAATTCAGTTCCTTGACAGTATCACGTACTTTTCCAAATAAATCTAGTCTTGGTTGTGCCCTTCGAACTATGAAGCGTAGCTAATTCCTCAGTTACAACGAAATTACTGTCAATCCCCCTAATAAAAATTAGGAGTTGAGCTGTATCACTGATGTCGGTACTTTCATCCACGGCAAGAAAATGAAAAATAAACTTTTCAGCGCTATCTTTTAGACAAGATTTTAATTCCTTACCTATGTCCTCAATCCTTCTTGTCACTGTCCTGGCAGATAAACTAACCGTCTCTATGGCTGCTAACCTTTCAGTACATATTTCTTCCACAATGGTCTTTATACAAGTTTTTAATAATCTCCCCATCACCGTAGACCCTACCACTCTGGGCTATTAACTCGGCAACACGGTAACTAGTGCGCAAGGCACCGTAGCTCTTGTTTGATTTTTTTTAAATATGCTGTTGTGAGGTTAAATTTTTCTTGAGCGAAAATGGGAACTTTCGCCTCACGAGCATCACCCAGTAAAGAGTATTTTTTCCATATGTTGGCACTCATAATGTCTTTTAAAGTTATATTCTTTATTCACTGAAACACTTTCCCTACAAATCAAACACAATGATTTCCCCTTATTTTCATTAAAAAAATATTTCGATATCCATTCTTTATTGATTGAATGTTCTTTGCTCATCTATTTTTCTTTTTCTATCCACTTTTGACATGTACTACAGTGGATATTATAATGTATATTATGTATATTGTCTATAATAATGACTACAGTAGAAATTAAATTGAATAACTGCACGACGTAAAAACACTAGGGGTGAAAACAACAGCGAGACAGTATGGCTTAACACTAGAGATGGAGACGCTAGGGCTGAGTTTATTACACCTGTTCAAGATTAAACCGGACAAGTCCAATTTCATTGCCGTAGGAGCGGACTTGCCTACATGTACATCGCAGACACTACTTTCCACAGGGTGTCTAGCAGTCGGGAAAGTCGGGAAAATCGGGAATTAACATAGAAATGAAAAACAGTCGGGAAAAGTCGGGAATTAACATATAATTTGAAGGGTACAGGGAAAAAAGGGGCTAAGTCAGTTTTTACAAATTTTTCAGGAGAGGCTTTTTTAGATTGCAATACTCAAAACTTAGGTTATTTTGTTATTTAAATTTCAAATCATATACTGATATCAACACTTACCTTATTGTAAACTGTCTCGCAAATTTTTAAGTTTTAGTTTTACTTTCATTGTATAACAAATATAAAAAACATGAAAAAGGGCGGAGTTACATGTTAAGAACGGGCTAAGTCAGTGGAATACTGGGAAAAAAGGGGGCAAAGTCTGAAGCAATAACAGTGCTACTATGGTAGTAATAGTATTATTATTATTAAAATGTAGTAAAATAAAACAACAGTTATTATTTACTTGATGTTTATGAAATAATAATAAGGCAGTACATTTTGAGTCTTGTTAAAAAGTAAATTATATTAAACATGTCGTATTTTTTAAATAGGCTACTTAAAGTCATATAGTAGGCCTATAATAATCGAAGCAATAACTGTCCTTCAATTAGATGTCCTTATGAGGCAGAGACAAAAAATATATTGCTGCATCTTTACTACAAAACTTTGACAAATGGCTGATGTCTTCAAATTTTGCCTTGGATATTGGTATCAAATCTGAAAATAAAAAAACAAATGCTGCAAATATAGGTTAGACTCACTTGAGTTTCTAATTCCTAAATAACTAGGCTACTAAATTTGATTTAATAACAAAAAAATAAATATGTTTTTTTAAAATAAAAGGTTTTGAGTTTGTTTTTTCAAGCGTGTTAATGTACTAGTCGGAATTGGTTAATGCGTTTTGCCATAATTGTGGAACATAGGAACACACAGACGAAATGAAAAGCGATTAAGGCGAATTGAAACTCGGTTATCATGAGTATTATTTTGTAATAAACTTTATGTAAAAATGGGTGAGATTAGGTTTTATCTTTTATATAAGTTTCTTTTTGAGTAAAGATGTATGGAACTGAAGATAAAGTTATATTTGGTTAAGTTGCTCCAAGTAGGTTATTGCGGTCTAAGAGTTGACTTTTATAAAGAGTAAACTGGATTATTAAAGTAGTTTTAGCTAGATAGACGGATTTTAAAACACTATTTAACACTTATACCGAAACATAATTTTTATAACGTTAACCGAAACATCCGGTCTCACAGACCGCTATTTGTGTTACACTGGTTTTATGGGTAATACAGTTACATCACACACATTTTAATAACAAAGGGACTTTTATTTTTACAATATACTGTTAGGTAGATATAAAAATATGGTGTAAAAGTAGTTTCAAAATAATAAATTGAGATATTATAAATTTGAAAGTAAATATAAAAATAACAATGTATCGCAAAAATCTATATTCAATGTAATAACTGTGAATATCACCAAAGTAACAAAAATACAATATGGGTTACAAGATTTATAAAAATATGGAAGTTACAAATAATAATAAAGAATAATAGTAGTAAAAATTAATAAAATGAGATAATTGACAATAAAAGTGAATACCGGTACAACATATTGGATCATATGTAGGCCTTACTACTTTTTACTTTATGAAAATAAAAGTTGTATAAATATAAGATTGAAAAACTACCTTTGAAATGATGTAACAATGGTTGTTACTAATATAAGAAGTAGACAAATTTAAAAACACAAAATACATAAAGATAATGATCATTTGTTACGAGTCGTCGGTACACCTCAACCACTTTTCTCTTTGGCACAGTCAACACACAGTTTACGGCTACATTCTAAGCATATTGCTTTTTTACAAGCAATGCACATGTAGCTGGTCTTCCGTTTTTTGTAGGAAGGGCACGAAGAACATGTCTTTCTCTTTTCCATCTTTTTGGGACAGTTGCTTGGGCTGGTCCTTGTTCTTGTGGGTCATCCGGCTGTTCTTCTTCAACTTCTGGTTGCTGCTGTCTATGCTGATTTCGTTGTTGTTCAGTTTTGTTTTCTGACAAAACATTCTCTATGCTAGACTTCAAAGCTCTTGGAAGGTTCACAGTTTCTGCCAGTCTTTTCCGAAGATGGGGAACAACCAGCTCATGACCTAGCTGTTTTATGAACTCAAACCTTTTCATTTCCGGTGTGCCTGTGAAGCTCAAATAAGCTATGAATGAATTTACACAAGCGATGTTGATCATTCGGTAAAACACAGCAAGTGGCCACCGCCTAGTTTTCCTGCTGCATGTAAAGACTGCACACTTCATATCCAGCAAGTCTACCCCACATTTTGTTTTGTTGTAATAACATATGATCTCGGGCTTCTTTTTCTCAGGGTTTGTTTGAACACTGTGATGTGTTGATGAAATCAAAACAACCGATCTTTTTTGCTTGGGCACAAAGCTAAGAAGAGTCGATGTACCTCTAAATCCATAAAGGCTTGAGGCAACTGGTCTTTCTGAGTTAGGAAGGAATTCTTCGGGGATCAATTTTTTGTCTTTCCTTACCGTACCCACGTACGTTAGTTTTCTCTTTGAAAGCTCGTCGACAACTTCTAGAGACGTAAACCAGTTGTCTGCTGTTACATTTCGATTAGACCCTTCAATAGGCCTGCAAACTCTAACCACAGCTTGAGTGGGAATGCTTAATTTTTTCTCTTCTGCAGATAAAGAGACACTGTCACTGCCTTTACCAGTGTATATATATGCATTTAGTAGATACGATGTCTTAGCATCGGCTAAACACATAACCTTAATGTCGTATTTCTTTGGTTTATTAGGCATATAAACCCTGAAACTGCATCTGCCTCTGAAGGGAATCAACATCTCATCTACTGTAACTTCGGACGACACACAGAAGACACTTTGACTGTTTGAAATGAATTTTTGAAAGATCTCAGAAATTGGAGCAGCTTTGTCAGTTTGCTTTCTTTCGTCCCTTGTGTTTGCATCATCAAATCGTATGCAAGAAGTCAAGATCTCATACCGTTTTACTGACATTACGGCAGAAAATATTGGCCGGCTGCAAGAGTCTTTGGTGAACAACGAAGATATTTTTTCATCTTTAGAACGTAAAACTGATGAAAGAACAAACAGGCCCAAAAGAGCATTTATTTCCTCAATACAAGTATCTCTATAATTACTTTTGTTTGTTTCTTCGCTCAAATTGGCTCTTACACTTTGTAACTTTACGTTAGTACTATCTACAATTTGTGTCATTATTTCTTCATCAAAGAACAATTTCCAAACATTGGTTTTTGAAGAGCTATTTCCTAAGAGCCTGGCACGGCCTCTGATGCTAGGTAAGCCTGTTCTAATAATATTACGGGCTGGAACTCTGACCTGATTTGGTGGAGCTTTACTTTGCCATGCATTTGGGGGACCGAATTCTTTCTTCTTCATCCTCTCGACGAAAAACTCTGGCAAGCTGTGCTGTTCAATATTTTCTAAGCTGTCATCCTCACGTTCTTCCTCTAAAAGGTTGTCTTCATCAGAGTTTGGTGTGTCTGCCCGAATATTTTCTTCTTCGGATAACACATAGTCGGGATCAGCGTCCGAATCATCTATTTCCTCACTACTGGTATCTTCATTGTCACTGTCTTCATCGTTCAAAAGTTCACGAATTGTGTCACTGAAGTCGGGATCCTTGGCACTGACTCGACGAGCCATTTCAATGATTTTATGTAGTCACAAAATGTAAAAGACACTATAAATAAGTTAACCGAAACACCGGTCTCACAGGTCACTACATACGGTACGCGAAACACCGGTCTACAAAACCGCTATTCAAAGAACGGTAAACGAAACACCCGGTCTAACAGACCGCTATGATTTTGTAAAACGATGTTTCAAGGTCAAACGCCAGAGCCGAACTAATCGATATTTTACCGCGTGGTAGGGGAGGGGGAGAAAGTAAGCTATTGTGAAGGTCAGCACTGCCAACCCCCCAGGGCTGTCGCAATTAAAAAAACAAATTTCCCTGGGTGCCTGTGAGACCGATGTTTCGGTATAAGTGTTAAAATTTTTTTTTAATTACGTACCTTCATACAGATCTTGCGGCAGTTCAAACTCGTTTTCTGCCAAGTTCCAATTCCTGTTTTGTCGCCGATTGGTAACTACACCAGATTTAAAATTGCCATTGTATGTTTCTCGGTGAAAAATAAATCTAGGATGAGATTCCATTATTTTCATGTCTCTAATTGGGCGTGTTTTAAAAGGACACTTTTTCACGTACCTCTTACTCAAGTGATCAGTCCACTCCCTAAACATAGTTTGGTCGACTTCGACCACATCAAAGGGTCGAGGCTTAATTCTTGCCTCGCGAAAAACATCAGCCCATTCATTAGGGAGTTCAACTTTGGTTTTCTGTTTGACCAAACCCATATTTTTATCTGGTTCCATATACGAATGTCCCCTTACGGGAAAACACACTTTGATTAGTTCGAACCTCTTTTCAACATGAACCAGATGGTGGAGAAACCTAATCACCGTGTAATTCTTGTTTTGCCCTCCACAAGAGTCACAAAACACATTCAGGCGTCGAACACTCATGTCTAGAAAGTTATATACAAAATGGTGGAGCATTGAACAAACATCATCGCTTCCTTTTTTGCCCACGGTTTCAGGATATGTATAAAATACACTGGAACCTGTTGACAATACATGTACATTGAAAGTATATACAGACAATTGACGTCTGTAATATACATCGTTTGTGGCTATGTTGGGAACAGGAAGATTTTTTTGAAAATCAAAACAAATCGCTTCTTCAGATTCAGACAATTTGCTTCTGGCTTTAGCGTTACGTTTCCTTGAATAGAACGCTTCGGCTTTCCTCTTGTGTAAAATATGTTGTGTTTCAAGTTCTTTGAGTTTTTTATCAATGCCTGTAACGACACCAACACCAGTGCTAACTGAAAGATGGCATTTTTCCGCTTCTAGGGTTTTCATTTTAACAAGTAGTTCATCACATGTGCTACAAGTATCTTTTCGTGGATAACCAAAGGAAATGTTGTGTTCAGTTGAGAATTTTGTTCTGTAAGTCTCATAAGAAACAGGAAAATCTGTATACTTTTCAGAGTACAAACCATAAATTTTTTTAATATTTAGCTCCTCAGGCAAGTATATTTTATTTGACTCAGAAAGATTATAATGGCCCTTTCGTCCTTTAAAAGAGCTTATATGTTCTTTGATTGCGTCCGATGTTTCTTGAGATAATTTTCTGTGTGCTGAAGAATGTTTTCCTCTCTTGTCTTTAGGAGCCTGTCCTGTAAGTTTCAAACCCTTTTGAAGAACCTCTAACTTTTTTTTCTTTATTCCATGAATAGACAAGAAAGCTTGACGACAAACATTAACATCTTTTAGAGTGTTTTCTTCGTCTATAAATCTGACTCGATATGTGTAACAAGCCTCTCATAAACAAGCTTCTTCTTCACCTCTGCGTGGACGGCGATTTTGTATTTCTTGTACAATAATTAATCCACAAAGGTAGGCATTCTGCTCATCAACAGAAGACATGAGGTTGAAATCTGTAACGAGTTTTATTCTACTACGTTCTGGGACATTTTCAAAGCATTTAAGCCTAGTACATCGGCAATCAGGTCCTATCGTGTGGCTTTGTAAATTTAGCTTTTTACATACCTCTGACATTCGACCAAACCTTTTCCTCTTTTTCGTACTCCTTACAGTATTAAACTCTTCAACATCCTGTATACGTTCATCACTATCACCTTCCATCATCAAATTACACTAATTCACAATAAATTTACACCAAACAATATCTTAACTTTACAAAACAAACCAAACATAACCTCAACACTATTGTGTAACAGCACTGAATGACTGAACAACAGATTGGCGGTAACGGACGGCGGGAATATGATTCACCGCTGACTTGCCCCCTTCTTTCCGTGCATCACTCTGACATAGCCCGTTCTATTCCTGTACACACTATTTTGTTTTCAATATATCAGCTGACTTAGCCCAGTTATAACCAGTACGGTTTTCACACTAGAAAATAACGAGTTTAAGCTACCGATTACCATGCCTAACTCGATTTCACTTTTTTCTTGACTTAGCCCCTTTCTTCCCTGTACCCTTCATTTTTTTTTAAAGTCGGGAAAATGAATAAAATTGTTTAAAACAATTTTTAGGTACATTGAAATATTCTCAACACAACCGAAACTAATAGCAATCCAATTTGGCGTATGCAAATGAAGCTAAGCAGAGCAGGTATATGGGCTATTGTATATTATTCTTGAAAGTCGAGACGGCCGTTACCATGCCAACGGGTTGGTGGTTGGGGGCGCATGCGCAATGATTAAATAATTCAAAGTAGTTAAATTACTATATTTTTAGGTATGACATTACGGTGAATTTGTTCATACGTTCACACGAACGAACCCTTCGAACAGTTCACATTTTTTTATGTCCGTGTTAAACACTTTAAGAAAGAAATAATAAACAGTATGCGTATTGTACTGTCCGGGTGCCCACTCAACCGTGAATTTCGTGTACCGTGAAAAAACCGTGAATAAGAAGCCGTGAATTTCTTTGTCAAATCTTTAAAAATCTAAACATTTTTAAATTACCATAGAATGAAATTATCACAAGAAAATAAAAGAAGTTTTGAGTCACGTTAATGTGTTTTGGAACTACAGTATTTGAAATTAAAAAACTGTTGCAACTTGCTAGCAGCTTCGTGAAAGACCGAGATGACTCATGACGACAAACCTTGAAGAGCGTGGAGGAAAGAGAGAAGGGGTGGGGCCGAGTGAATTTGAGACTATCTTCTAACAGACTACAGTTCTAGTACTCGGCTTTGTGAAAAGAGTTGTTTTCTAATTACACAAAGTAACAATGGGTCAACATTATATTAACATTAATTTCTGTAATAAAATATGATTTATATGCCTGTAGTTACAATATTCTTTTAATATTCTCGTTAACATTGTTTTATTGTAATTGTATATAGTTAACTTAATCATTGTATTATCGTTCATTAATTAATAATAACGCGAGTGGACATTGTAAGGAACATGGCTGGTAATAAGCAAATATTAGTCAAGAAAAAATGCCAGCCGGTGAGAAAAAACTATGCAGTAAGGTGCCCGGTTTAATTTGCCACTTTACGGGAAAGTGACAAGACAAAGTGGTAGTGCGAGGGGGAAGGGGAAGTAGTGTGCCCTCCCTCGCTACTATCTCATTCTCTCTCGCACAAGTACTCAAAATAGGTCGCCGTAAAGCCATCTATAATAACTCCCATTGCAGTGATGGGTTGATTTACGATACCACCCATACTTTTTTTTTCTTTATCGATATCGAGAGAGTCAATAGCCGAAACTCGATATCGAGAGATGTTCAGTTTAGTTTATAACATTGTTAATTAAACACTTCTTGTTTTATTTGAATTCAAGTCAACTATTCATGCGCTTAGTTATTTGTACTACAGATAAAGGTAAAGTAGGCTCAAGGTCAACCACTTATGGATTCGTTTCTTACGTGTCTATTTATAGAATTAGGGTACCTACTGTGACGAAAAGTTACAAATTGTATAGATCCGATCGGTAACTAAAGTATAATACCGTAATTATATTTGTTTTAGTTCGGGTAAAACATTTTGGACATTTTCGGGATTTACGTTGCCCGTGATTTATGTTTTCCGTGGGAGTCCCGACAATTGCCTTTGTTTTACTTGTTACTCGTTCCTGCAAATAACGACATTTAATTTCTGCTTTTCCGAATTTTACAAGTGTTATCTATATAACCTTTTCGGCGGACCTTAGCGGTTGTATATTAAATTAAGTTTTAACTCTGGTATTTTATAGAAACAAGAAAAAATTATTGTTCTCGTGAGTATAGGTTTTTTCGCTGACACGCTGTTTTATATTAAATTGAGTTTTAATGACGTCGTTTTATAAAATTAGCGCTATAATA
>JAGFPH010002318.1:42895-69010 GCA_018207615.1 Philaenus spumarius | reverse complement strand
ATCTATGGATTCAGGATAAAATGCAGAAAAATATAAAAATACAATATTTTTTTTAATGACATCCAGGTTACCTTAAAAATAAATTAAATTAGTATTTTTATACTTTTTATAAAGTAGTTGGCCCAACCAAACCATGATAAAAGTAAATGATTAAAAGATCTAAAGAAACATTTTAAATTGCTTAATATTTTATAATCTAAAATAATAATTTAAAACTATTATTTAAAATATATTTATATTGATCGCGAACATTAAAAACAACAGGAACAAGAACAGTATTTGAAAACAACATATTGAATGTAAATGTTTTAAAATCCAAAACATATTATTTACAAGTTAATAAGTACGATAGCCTAAAACGCCCCTTCCTAAAATGTAGCAACTTTTAGATAAAATAAATAGCAAATAATTTGATTAAATCATAATAATAAATTATAAATATGCTACTCATTTAAAAAAAAATATGTATAACAATTGATTGGGTACTAAACTCTATTTTTTTTCTAAAAGATTTAAGTAGTGTTGGTAGCACACTAGTCTAATATTTAAAAAACTAAGGAACAGAATCATTACTGTAGTTTGATTTTGGGTAGGTCTATATGTTTTTACATTAAACATTTGAAGAGCGCTGTGGCGACAAAATCACACTGATAAAATGATTGAAAATCCTGAACCAAACAAAAACTTTAGTGATTTTGTACTCGATAAACATAGATTGTTTGTATTATCAATTAAGACTAACTCGTGAATAAGTGTTATTGCGTTATTTTTGTTAATACAAATTAATAAAGGCGTGGGTGTTATCTTTGAGTTAATGGTTATAGTAATGTACAGATGTAAGTGTTAAAGATCTCGTTGCCAGGCCATTATCTGGTTCGGATCAATTTCCTATGGTCTGCACTGATATAAATGGGTTTAACATAGTTTGGGTACATTATTAGTTAGACAATTTATTACATCGCCTTATTGCAAGTAACACCTATAACGTTCATCTGCATAGTGTAAGTGTTAAAAATAAATTTGTTAAATACAGCAGTACTATTTAACACGGAGTTAATCACCTTTAACGTTTGGACTATTATTTTTTCCATACAAGTCTGGGTATGTTTTTCTACCATTGATACATTTTGGGTTTGAACAGTTTTGTTCTTCCTGCTCGGTGGTTTTGTGTCCTCTCTATTTGCTAAGTAAATATTTTTATTATATTTTTCAATTGTTTTATCGACTCTTTATGTTTTGCTTAAAATAGTTGTCATTTCATTTTTTCTTGCAACAATTAATTGTACAATGTATTTAAAAGCTTGGCATAAATACATTTAAATTAGATTGAAGACGTTTAACTTTTAAACATTGCATATGCTTTTAAATTAATGGACAAAACTAACAGAGTTGGAGTCTTTTAATTACGTTCGCTCGAAAGGCTTACAATTCCCATAATAAATTTAGACAGTTTTTAAAACAAAAACATACAAAGTTTTGATTTGGTAAGCAAAACAATTTAACTACTGGCAGAGTTTATAATATTAACTAGAAAAAATAAAAAGAAGTAGTTGAATTTGATTTTAAGAATATAACATCAAAGTTTGGTGATACGAATTGTGAGCAGAATGAATAAGTAGAACCTAAAAATGACGTAGAACCTGCAACTAGTTTTTACCGACAAATATTTTTGTAATTGCTGCTGGTGCCTGTCATAGCAAAAACAGTTGAAACTGGTGATGAAACAACAGCTGGTAACGTCAATACAGGATTACCTCTGGGGTAACTAATTTTATTTTAATATATGAAGAGTCACCGCAAAGAACGTGTTAAGTCACTTTTTAGGAATTTTACAGGAGAGGGTTTTAAAGGTTTAAATCTTGTGTAATAAAAAAAGTAATAGTAGTACAAAATTCAACCTTGGCACAAGAATGTAGAAACACCTCTGTAAAAGTGTAAAAATATTAGTAACACAAAACAACTATGAATTTTTGAGCTAAAAATGTTTTATAGGCTTGAAAGTACACTTTTTATCTGCAAAAAACATGTTTGTTCTTCTTGCGGCAGCAAAAAACGTGTTAAGTCAGGCAAATAAAAAACACAAAAGTTAATGTAAGTAGAAAACACTCTTATTTTATTATACAGCTCATTGATATTACAATACTATAGGCCTAGTTGTTATTAGGCAACTGTTCTTTTGCTTTTTATTCTTAGCCACTTTCTTCTTCCTTTTTTTACTAGGCAATCGTTCTAAAAATAGTCTAGTATCTTGGCGGCAAAACTCTTTTAACGCTTGTAGTCTTCATACTTCTCATTAGAAATTGGCAACAACCTTGAAAATAACACAAACATTATAATATTTTTTACTATAGCTTATTGATTTCTCTAGTACTAGCCGCAAGGAAAAGGGTTACTTACCATCATATGCTTGTTGTGGGTAGAGGAATTCCCCTGGCTCCAAGAAGGTGAATGATGATGATACCTTCGCTTTTTCCCTTGACACGACCATTGATGAAGAAATCCATGCTCCATCGTACGTTAACCTGTGAAGAATCTGAAGATTACCTTTCTTCACTTAAATTTCTTTAATAGGTCTGGTCGTAAATGGGCAGAACCATTTGCGTCAACATATACGATAATGGTGTCTGCTTTCTTTCCATTATGATAGGCTCAAGTCTTTTTATAAGTAGTTTTTCAAATGTTTTTGACATTACAGGTAAGAGAGAAATTGGTCTATACGATGTGACCTCTGAGGGTGGGTTTCCTTGCTTTGGTATGACAATAACTTCTGCACCTTTCCATAGTCGAGGAACATGTTTGAGATTTAGGCAGGCGTTAATTATGTATTGTAATTTAATGAGTGCTATCTCTGGTAGCTCCTTGATAATCCGTCCTGTAATAAGGTCGAAACCAGGCGCTTTCGTTGTTGTGGTGTCTACTACATATGTGTTTGAGTTCTTTAAGAGAGACGAGGGGTATTTCAGCGTCGTCTACCTTATCTACTAGCACTGTGAGATAAGTCTTTATCTGTGAGTTGTTCGAAAGGTTTAAAAACATTTGATAGGTGGTCTGCGAAAAGATCAGTTTTTTTCTTTGAGTTACCAACCCATAAACCATCTTGCATTTTTAAGCGTGGATCCGGGGACTCATTTTTCCAAAAGACTCATTTTTAAAACTTTTTATTGCTGTTTTTAGTTGATTACTAAGACGCATTGCATAGATTTTATCTGTTTGTTTTAATTAGGGTATCTTTTGAGGTGAAAGGCTAAATAAACTGACATTACTATGTATTGTTTTATTTATCACCTTTTACATTATTTAAAATCTCTTCTATCTCTTGATATTCTTCAGGAGATATGTTTAATCTATATATTCTGTAGTGGTAGTGGTGTTAGCAGAAGCAGCAATGCAAGTATCATCCTTTTGCCAGGTTACATGTGTCTTACCAAATGGTGAAAATATTGTATGTTCTATTGTTTTGCCTTTCCAATCCATATTATTATGTACGTGAACTTTGATTTCGTTCACGCTATCCAATAACACTCTAAAATGATTAAAAATATCTATAAGAAAATTCGATTACTTTATGAATATTATATATTTGTATTAATGTTTCATAGTAATTCACCTCTCCATTTTAGCAACGTATTCCTTTATTATAGGAACATGATCTTCCCATAATCGTGGCAAACAGATGATACCTGAAGTATTAACAGTCAATTTGTAATCCATACTTTTAACTGTAACTATACAAAAATGATCTAAATCAGTTAAACCTTTAATCATCCCCACTCCTCATAAATGATCTGGTAGCATTATTTTGAGTGATGTTTCATTCGACAGTCGTTAAAAGTCTTGGAAGGAACTAAAAAGCGATCAGTTGTATAATGAATTTTATTTTAGATTTTCAAGGTTTCAAAAATGAAAAATGAAGCAAACAAATTTATTGTTAAGGAGCTGGCGCTTGTATCGACAGACAATCAGATATAGGAATTACATCTTTTCGACCTCCTTTTGAATTCAATCAGTTTAACATAAATTTACAAAAGCAAGTTATATGGTTCTAGAAACAGTATCATGGTCTTCAATAGGATTCTGGAATGCGACCATACAACAGTCTGTTGGATTTATTTCGCGATATTCATATTAGTGGAAATGTTTATGTTAAAGGAACTGAAAAAAATCACATATAAACAACTTGTTAACTGAATTCTATGTTAACTTGATAAATTTTGAAGATATAAAATGTTCTAGTTTAAGTTTTTTAAGAAAACAATTTTGGGGTGATTTTTACAAACAATGTGTGTTCTTACATAGTTCTAAAAATTGTGCTTACGCTAATTTGCATATTTTACTGCAATGGTGGAAATTGGAAAACAATATTACAGACAGATTAGAAGCAGTAAATTTAACGATAAAAGAATGCTATACCAAAGGATATACAGGTATGCAAGATGAATTAATTAAATATTTGCCTAAAGAGTTTATTGTAAATCATTTTGAAAATGTAGAACATATTTTTAATAAATTACCTATCGATTTAAGAAAAGATTGCGATATTTTAAACAGTTTTCCTTGTGAAAATCATAGAGCGTATATATACCTTTGCAATTAAAGAAAAAAGACTGTTTTTACTGTATTCATAAATGCGATGTTCTCTTGAACTCTATTCAGTAGTTGTAGAGTATGGATCGTGTAAACATGTGTTATTTAATTGCACGAAAAATGATTTAATAAATTCAGGGTTTTATCGTACAAAACTGTGGGACAGTATAGTGTGTTGTAATTGTGGCTGGCGTCATTCTTGTGATTCAAAATTAACAATTAGACAAATAAATTTTTTTCATAAACTTTCAAATCCAGATTGTTCTCTCAGGTCAAATGTGCCTGAACAATTGAATCAGTTTGCGTCGCATAAATTAGAAGTTATTAACTCTGAAAAAATGATGAGAGAATCATTTTCGAACTGGCCAAAGTCATATCCAAATATTGAAGATATGGTGCAAACAGGATTTTACTACATTGGATCAGACGATGATGTTATCTGTATTGATATTGCGGAGTCACCGTAGGAGATTGGCAAGTAGATGACAATCTGTAACGTGCTGTGGTTTGCCAAGCCGTTTACAAACAAATTTATTAATGAAAAATAAAAAAAATAAAATAAATTAATTTTGACAAATTATTTCTAAGTTAATTTTAATTAAAAAAAAAATAACCTTTGCTGCGTAACAATTATTTGTAATATCCTACCTTCAATCCATATACTTTACTTTATTTATTTAATTATCAACTCAAAATATTACAACACTATTCCCTTAATCATAACATAAACAATCAAACATAACCCCAAAATTGAAAATAGGTTATGTTGTAGTCAGATCTGTGTTTATCACAGTTGACTATCAAATCTCTGTTACGCATTAAATTTCTTACATCTGTGCGTACAGTTGACAGTTACAGGACAGACCGTCTTAGAAGCACGACATCTATGTTTCTACACAGAGTTCATACCGCCAAAACACACTGTTCCCGTCCTCAACCGACGCCATTTTGTTTTCATCTTAGATTACACTGAATTTAACATTTAATTGCAAGGTTCGATTTACCATAAAGTACTTATGGGAAGGAAAGGACTCAAATTAAGAAAGCATAGTAGTTGGCATTTAGATTTACTCCTCCATTACTGAATTTTTTAAATGCATACAACAAGAATAAATAACCTGACAAACCATATTAAAAAACATAACCCAATCATTCACGCACTCATCCAAAATCTTAATTCTAACATACAAAAATCTTATATCTTATTCTATTCATGAATGCAGACCCCTTTTTACATGACTTATTTAAGACTATTTACTTACGTACGTTTTTTGTTGAATTTATGAATTTTTATAGTGCACTTTTAAAACTTACGATACAAAGAATGAATTTACTTTTAACACGTTTTTTATCTTATGCAAATTTTTATTTAAATGATTTTATAGTTAGTTAATTGTTTAGCCTCATTTATCACTGAATTTGTTTTATGGATGTACGGATATAGTTCACTCCGAAAACACTGTTCATTTTCTACAAGTCACTTCGCTAGTCCGCCATTACTATGCTTTGCCAAGCCACGCTTATTTTCGAAATTTATTTAAGTCGATATCTTCGACTACGGACATCCGATTTTCACCATACTACACTCTAACATGAGTACACTGTCTCTACTATCCTTTGACGATATTTACGTTGTATTTCTTACAGAAACACCGCACTTCTCCATACTTATGGAACAATATACTTAGCACAAATAGGTCTGTCCAGCAGAACGTCTCTGATGCCAGTGAGAGCAAGGCATAGTTTCCGGAAGCCACCTCATGCAATGATGATGTCATGTCACGTGGTCGCTTTCCACCAATCCTGATTATTTTGTTATAATAATTCTGTATGTAATCTTCCTGTTTCGCACCCGTTGTAGAGGCTAGAGTCTATTTTATTCTACATTGCACCCGTTGTAGAGGCTAACCTACTATGACGTGTCTCTTTTTATTTCTAAAAACATATTTAAGTTCTTTGTATCCTCTACTTATGATCTATTACATTACAAATTGTTTTTCATGAATGAAATATAATGAAATTAAACTTGTCTACATTCCCCCATTGAATTTCTATGTTTATTATTTTTTATGAAAATACTAAGTTTTTTAAAATAGGCTAAAATGTCCAAAATTTACATTGTGACCCCCTTTACGTTATACCCTTATTTAAGTGATTAAATTCCCTGAAACTCACATATATTACAAATCCGAAGTTGGAGCATAAAAAATCATCACCACATTGTAAATTAGCAAATTTGTAATAAATGATGTAATTTATATTATAATGTGTATTGTTTTCTTATTTCATTTCCTTGTTAGTAGTTAATAAACTATGTGTGTATGAATGTGAAACAAATTTGTTCACGAAAAAAGTGTATTGCAGACCAACCTGTAAGTAAGGTATAGGTTCATCGAAAAATTTATCAGTTAGTGTTGTGACGGTGTTAACTTCGAGAGTGTCATGAAAGGTATTCTCCTTGTACTCTGAGGGTGTGATATTGTTATTAGAAGTATTATATATCGTTAAGGTTAAGGTGTAGAAAAGGCACAGTGTTTTCTTTTATATGATTCACAATACACTCTGAGAAATCTAATGGCCATTCTAATTGTTCGATTGATCCTGTTAGTAAGAATTTCAACTTTAAGTGACTTATGTATAAACTTTCGGTTTCACTAGTTTTACGTTTAGAGATAAGGTTAAGGTGACGTAGGCCGGGTTCTGTGTGATGCTCTGGTAACCTGCAAAAGGGATCAGATATAAGTTTCAGAGTTTTAAAGGGTGTTGGGTTAGGCCGGGAAGGAGAATCGTGTAGGAGGGTGGTGTGGGGTTTGGCCTTGCTAGGCCGAGGCCTTGTGGCGGGAAATGGTGTCGGTTAGGGTTTTCTGTGTTGGCTCTGAAAAGGGCCGGTGGGTTCTTTGAGTAGGGGACGGTAAAGGCGGGGGTTAGCTGGTGGAGAGATCCAGGGTCTATAGAGAGAGAAAGAAGGTTAATTAAGGGCGAATGCTGGAGGCTTACGGAAAGTGGTAAAGGAGGTTCGGATCGGGGAGAGTTCGACGGCGGGGGTAGGATTAGGAAGTCCATTATGGTCGGGGAAGAGACGTCGGTCGGTCGCTCGTTGTCCGGGTTCTTTTGAGGAGGCTCCGGAAGTGAGATGTCCACGACGTAGATGGGTCCTCTCGGGTCCTCGGCGTCAAGCACGACAGGTGCAGGTGCTGGGATGTCGATCCGTACTGGGCGGATGTAAGGGATCGCGGAGTAAATCCTGGAAGCGTACACCGGTATGGCCCCTGCCTTCTTCTCTGACCTTCTTCGACGGCGTACTTCCCTTCGGACGGTGCGACGCTCGGCAGTGGTCTTGGGCATCTGCAACAAACAAACAAACGGTGACAACAACTATTCAAACAGAGAACCCCATAACCCGACGTTGATGCCACCGGGGACCGATCCCCCTTTAATTTCCCTGACGGGAGGTGACTTGCAAACAACGTTATGGAATTTCCCCGAGGGGAGGCCGTAACGCTGTTTGATCGCCGGGCTCCTGCCCTTTTATCTCCCCGAGAGGAGGCGAGTTTCCCAAGAAGAATCACAGTCACAAGGGTAGACACAATGAAACAAGTCAAGTGTTCTGGTCTCAAGAAGTAGTTGGCTCAATTCCCCTGGTCCTGGTAGCTCAGTGTAGATTCGTGTCGGTGTCGATCGAAGAGTGCGTGTCGAGACTTGAAATGTGGGCCTTCTCATACAAGTTAACAGTCATAAATATATTTTTTTTTTTCCGTCTGGAAACCTCCGGAGTCCATGTCGTGGTCGCTCATTCTGGAACAGAAACAAAAATTAGATTAAAAAGCCAACTTGAATCACTAAACAGGTCCTTAAATGGGCCTTAAAGAATAGAATCGTACGACTCAAACTCCACCAAGCACCAAGGGATTGATAGCCGGACTAGTGCGTGTTATGCGACGCGCTGCCCAACTGCCGTCCCTATATGTCTGCGCTGACTCAACAGAGGTAGACGGCACTCGCTGAAGCGTAAGAAGCACGATGTTACCACTGGTAGAATTCTTCTAGCTGGTCCAGAAGTCCACTGCTGGTCCTGGTCCTGGAGATGTTCATAAATCTTTGGAGACAATGACTGTACTATTGTATAGTTTGTCGGTGATACGAACCCACCACATGGCGAGAGTGGACCAAGTGGGCTGTGATTGGTTTGGGGCGACGACAGTTTTAGAGTGAACTAATTCTGACGTGCCTGTTAAGCTGTCGACCAATCAGAAAGCTGGGGAGCGTGTAGTGCTGTGATTGGCCGAAACTGGTTTTTAGCGTTAAGCTGTTATTGGAGAATGTTCAAATACAGTTGTGTGCGTGTAAGTATTGAGAACTAAGTCGGGTGAATTAGTTCCCGTGTATTTTGACGTTAACAAAGGGACATGTTCTATCCGTACGTTCATAGTCGGAACTATCTGAAAATCAAAAGACACAATTTATTTGCACCGTTAATTATTTATAGGAAAATAATAAATACAATGTATCACAACGATAATTTATTATTCTCTATCTCTCTCTCTCTTATACAATTATATTAAAATGAATTAAATTAAAATAAAAAATAAAATATTTTGTTTCTGAGGACGGGTGTCTGCGAAGCAGGGCAAAAGATAATATTTCGCCCAGTACACAGGGTCTTCTGACAGTCGACTGCTCCTCCGTCGATGCAACACATCACCGTCTACAGCGCCTCTAAAACTAGTCATTCTAACTTTAGTTCTATCAAAATTAGAATCATTCACGACAATCAAACTAAAACACCGTCTACACATATAAACACCATTGTAGATAAAGCATCTTGCAAATACAATATTGTACTCGTATGCGAATGTAGGTACTTCATAACACTTCATAATATTATACTAATACTTGTATAAAACGTTTACGAAATAATTATTGCTTAAAATTTATTTTAGTTATATTACAAAGGTAAAATGAATCACGTACGTACTTGATTTCCATAAGTAAACACTTGTATAATTATGCCTTATATATCCATAAGTTAACACTTGTATGTTTATGTTATATAGGTAATAGATATAATAAATCAGATTAAAGAATAATTAAATCATTTATTTAAATGCACACACCGATTCACACTCACATCCTCACATACACACATAATATTAATATTTTTATTGTTCTAGTTTATAGGGCGAACCAACGGTCGCTATCGGATCGTCAGCCTCCACGTTGAACGGCGTGTAGATTGCCGTAGTCCGTAGTCCCCCTTATATGCGCATAGTAACAACCCTAGGCGGTACCACGGCTAACGGTTTCCCTTCGGCGTTGACGAAGTGAACTTCTCCTTCTGGGTCGAAATAACTGATACGACCTCTTCCGACACAATTACATAGGTAATATGATGGACTTCCTTACAGCCTAGCGTGAGTAGAGTAATGTCGTCTGACTTTATGTCCTCTGTAAAACAAGCCCTGTTTAGACAGTGGGAAGAAGAGTGGGTAGCAGTACAAGGAAATAAACTCCGGCAAATTAAAGATACCGTTCGGCCATGGATATCCTCAAACCGCCAAAGCCGTCGAGAGGAAGTGGTGGTTTCTCGCCTACGCATTGGCCATTCTGGGTTAACCCACGGATTTCTGATGCGTCGGGGGGATCCGCCGCTTTGTCCTTTCTGCTTAAACCTTCTTTCAATTAAACATCTACTTCTAGATTGTGAAAAGCTGAAACATGTTCGGAAGAGGTTTTGTCTACCAAATTGCATTCAGAGGATGCTGGGTGATGACCCCCAAACCATTAATATGGTGTTAGCATTCCTTCATCGGTTGAATGTAATTGGAAACATTTGAAACAACATACATTTACGTAACTTAAATACCATGTTTAGATTTATTACTTGTTATGTTAATTAGAGTTTTATTCATTGTTATGTTACAGGGCCCTTTACAACCCTGTGACAAGTTGTTAGTGTATAATTATTGTTGTTATCGTTGTTTTGTTTTTATAGTGTATCGTCTGTAGTGTGTGTAAATTAAAAGTTTAATTTTATACCCGTGTGTGATTGTATGAGCATTATATGAATGCTCTTCGTTATCCAGGCGATGATAACCACCCAGGTTTTTCCCCTTTAAACCCCAAAAAAAAAAAAAAAAGGTAATATGATGTTAAGTTTTTCGATGTCAGCTATGTTGTTACTGCTTGCCATGTTGGTTCCGCTACAACTAGTCAGTTCAAAACCTAAATAGAATAAAGGCTAAAGTTTTTAACATAAGACTCCAAAGTCGATACAATGTATGTAGCAGACAATTGAATATATAAAGTTTAAAATATAAACGTTTAAAAATTTTAAATATGTAAAGTTTAAAATGTAAAAGTTTTGAAATTATTATAAAAAAGTTAAATGTATTTACCAATTAATATTAAAACACAAATAAAACTAAAAGTTTATAAATAATATTTAAACTAAACAATTATTCTAGTTTGATATTATATATACAAGAAACTAATTTAATGTAAGATACTTACTATCGTTGGTTATTCAATCACAGAATGATGTTCGTCTTCAAAGTCAAGAGTACTTAAAGAATCCACTTGTACATCTATTAACGTCAATCAAATGATCCATATATTTTTATTAATGACCCGTATATTTTTACCAACCATGTGTTAACATAAACCTTGGATAAGCAACTGTTGCCACTCCGGTTTTAAGTCATTCTTGTCAGCGAATTCTAGTAAATCGTCACAATTTACGTGCCATCTATAATAAGGAGAGTTCCTAGGAACAAAGTGATCTTTCAGCCACTTGAAAGATGTTGTCTTCATTCCTTTGTATGTAAACGAAAGATTGTAGTTTGTAAGTTTAGAGTCTGAAGGTTCAGACATATAAGTGTTTTCTTGGCAGTTGCGCTGTTTAACAAAAACAATATATTTTAATATACATTTTACAACATAAAATTGTTTAATAAATACATATTGTACACTTAAAATAAAATAAACAGTAATTTACTTATCATCTAATTCATCATATACAATACCATGGGTGTAGCCAGGATTTTCTCTAGAGGGGGGAAAAAATGACCTGTCAAGAAGACGAAGAGCTTGGGTAGTGCGACTGGGAAGACATAAAATTATTAAGTCATTCTTGTCAGCGGATTCTAGTAAATCGTCACAATTTACGTGCCATCTATAATAAGGAGAGTCTTTCCCGGAGGCTTTCTAGGAACAAAGTGATCTTTCAGCCACTTGAAAGATGTTGTCTTCATTCCCTCGTATGTAAACGAAAGATTGTAGTTTGTAAGTTCAGAGTCTGAAGGTTCAGACATATAAGTGTTTTCTTGGCAGTTGCACTGTTTAACAAAAACAATATATTTTAATATACATTTGACAACATTAAATTGTTTAATAAATACATACATACACTTCAAATACACAGTAATTTACTTATCATCCAATTCATCATATTTAATACCATGGGTGTAGCTAGGATTTTCTCTAGAGGAGGGCAAAAATAAGATCACGTTTATTATTTAAAAAAAGTTTTTTTTTGTTATAATAATTATTTCAACACTAATCTAAACTATTTCTGGCTAAATCTTAACAAAATGTCTTCAGTGAATTTTTCTTGAGCTTCCAGAACCCTTTTTTTATGTACATTCAGCATACAAAGACCAACAAGACGATTTTCGGTCATTTTGACCGTAACCACGTCTTTACCCTGCTTAAAGTACTGAATGATCTTTCGATTGTGCAAGTTGTGCAGGGCTGAGTGAAATAAGTAGCGCACGTTTAATACTTGGATAGACGAGTTGTGTTTCTTCAACTAGTGCAGCTATAGCCCAGTCGGTATAGGTTACAACTACCAGTAATTTGCAATACGGCTGATTTTTTTTATAAGTACCTTAAAGTATGTAGATTAAGATAAAAAAAAGTTTACCAGTCTATCGATTTCCCAAAGTCGAAAAAAAATCGATTATCATTTTTTTTTCGATTATCCTTAATATTTCGAGCTGGGACGAAGACAAAATAAAAATAAAAAATACCACCGTGTAGGGGAGGTATTTTTCAATAAAAAAGGTCGTATGAACTTATTTCGTCCGAGCAATGGTTTGTCTGGAAAAAATTCGATAATGCAGGTATGTATTTTGCAGCAAAGGAAATCACTAAAAGGGGACATCTCATTCATATATGAAGCGTTGGCTCATTCTAAATTGGCTAAATTTTAATATATCGAATTGAAACTTGACATAGGAGTAAAAATATATATTTTTAACATTTATGCTGAGTCTCAGCTTGTTATCTTGAAAATTACCCGATCTAGAGCTACTTGACTTATCAATGGGTTTCTCGATTTTAGGAGTACCGGACCCACCAATTCATTTTAAACAGCTCCAGTTTAGAAATTTTTCAAAATATCAACCTGAAAGTTTTTTTACAAGTTAAATATATAGATTCAAACAAGATCAAGGAGTATAAACCTCTTTTATTATTTACTTTTCAAAGCACAAGTAACATAAAAAAGTATAATTTTAGACCTTTTTAGATTTTTCATCAAAACGCTTGAGTTAATCGGCTGCAGATTAGTCAATTTTTTAAAAATAGTTTTTAAAATAAGTATAGCAAAAAACAATTGTGTTTTTAACTTCTGTACCAATTTTTAAGGGGACTTGAACACTTGTATCCCACCCATGTTAAATTGTCAATATTGGTGACCCGTTTTCTCAAGATGTACTTGGAATAGAAAGATGAAATTTTCAGGTCTTTTTTATTGTTATTTAAGGAGTACACTGTAGTAAAATAATTTTAAAATTTTAAAAAATAATTGATTTATGATTTTTATAAAAAAAAAAAAACATGTTTTCATATACAAAATATATTTTTTTTCGTTTATTTATAATTAGATTGACATTAAGTTACTACCACATGTTTAAAATTACATGTATGACATTGAGTAAAAATTTCAAGCATGTAGCATTAGTAGTTCCTGAGATATCGGGGTTATTTGTGTAAAAAAATGCTGTTTTCCGGAAAACCTAGGAAAAGTAAATAAATTAAATTTTTAATAACAAACAAGGCACAATTGATTACGTACGTAAGTTAAAACCCTCCTGGGCAGTAGTCATCTTCATTTTTCTCTTCTTGTACTAGGTTCTGTCTCCTTTTCTTTATTCTGGCCTCCTTGCTCATGTCTTCCGCTGCTCGGTCGGGTTGTTTTTATACGAGTGTCGTCAAAATTCTTGAGGGCTGCAATTGTATATTGGCCTAAGTCCTTAACACCTAGTTCTTCCAGCACCTTAATTGTACCCACATTTCCATCATTGAATGATATAACAGCATCCCAAAGTCTAGGTCTAGAGTATTTTTACCGATGAAGTTGGCTTTAGGCAGACGGCTCCAGATAATATTGTTAAATGACTCGTTACAATTTTGTGTACGCCCATTTAGACATTTTTTCAGGAGCTCTTTATTACTTAGATCTCTGTAAATAGGTTTAATTTGATTCATGATGACTTCTGGGAGTGACTTCTTGTGTGTATAGCCAGCCGGATCTTTTCTATATCTGCACCAGGTATCTGGAGCAGGAGGACACAACGCGCGACTTGGGTTCTCATTCGTGGCATGTCGGTGGAAATACGTAGCCGACACTGCCTTGTGCATGTTTCCCAAATTGCCTGAGTTACCTCTTATGGCATTCCCATAATAGGATTGTAGCTCATCTATTACCTTGTCGGTCAGTCGTCCTGCGCCTTTTATAGATTTTCCATCCGCGAGCTTTGTCCCACCTAGCTTTACTCTTAGTTTTCTGAGCCTAGTTCCAAGCCGCTTCTCAACGTGACCCACACACTCTAATTTTGCAATATCTACATCATAAGGCTTGCTTTCTCTTACACATAAATAGGCCTTGGAATCTCCATCCCCTAACATTTTCACATAGCGGACTTGTCTCTTCAATTCAGAGCGGTGAAAAAGCGTAACCGCAGCTTGTGTTTCCATCCCCCCGCTGGCACCTTCATAGTTCTTTACACAATTTGTTCTATGCTTTTGTTTTTGTTCTGCTGTTTTTGCCTTTACACAGCCACTGCAAAACTTTGTCAAAGACTCAACACAATAACTTTGCCTGTGTCTATGCTTGTCACTGTGGCTACTCCATTTTTAGATCTGAAGACTCGCTTCTGCCATGTACCGTCGTACGCTATATAAATATCGGAATCATGTTCATTTTCAACTACAGCTTCTTTAGCAGCCCTATTCATGGAGTCTTCAGCCACTACTTGTAAACATGCTGATATGATCTTTGTATGTTTTACTCTGGCCAGGTTTGGAGGAGGTAGGTTTAACATTGCACAAAGCATTTTTTCTGCCCCGAGCCCTTTACCAATACACCTAAGCCCATAAAATAATCTTTTATTTACTTCAACAAATTTTTGCTTAGGTAAAACTGCTCTAGGTTTGGGGTTACATAATTCAGATGTCCAGAAAATATACTTTACAAAATATTTTTATGCATATGTTATTTATTTTCGTGTTCACAACTAAATACACTATAATAAAACACCAAAAAAAAAATTGAAATTTTTGAAATTTCAAAGTGTTCAAGTCCCCTTAAATCGATATGTTCAAAAATGTCAAAAATGGAGTCGTTGAATCCAAAGGTGTTATAGTTAAAACGAGATAGGTAAAACGGAAGACTATTTTCAAGCGCCTCGTTTTTAAAAATAACATGAAAAAAATCGTTTATACTTACTAAGAATATTTATACTGGTGTACTCAACTTGTAAAACAAATTTGATGTTGATATTCCAAAAATTGACGAAACTGGAATAGATTGAAATTAGTTCGTGGGTCCGGTACACCTAAAATCGATAATCGAAATCGACTCCTAGATCGGGTCATTTTCAACATAACAAGCTGAGACTCAGCATAAATGTTTAAAATATATATTTTAACTCCTACGTCAAGTTTCAATTCGATATATTAAAATTCGGCCAATTTAGAATGAAACAACGCTTCATATATAAATAAGATGTCCCGTTTTAGTGATTTCCCCTGCTGCAAAATACATACCTGCATTAACGAATTTTTTCCAGACAAACCATTGCTCGGACGAAATAAGTTCATATGACCTTTTTTATTGAAAAATACCTCCCCTACACGGTGGTATTTTGTATTTTTATTTTGTCTTCGTCCCATCTCGAAATATTAAGGATAATCGAAAAAAAATGATAATCGATTTTTTTTCGACTTTGGGAAATCGATAGACTGGTAAACTTTTTTTTATGTTAATCTACATACTTGAATGTACTTATAAAAAAAAAATCAGCCGTATTGTAAAATACTGGAACTTTTGGTCTAAATTTACCCCTACCGATTGGCCTATTAGTTCTATTTCCTTAAATTCGTCGTTTGGCATATTTTTTTCTTTTTAATGGTTGTACCGATGTTATGAAATTCACAGAAACTTTTTCTTTTTTTTAAATTCCTCATAATTCAATGCTAGCATTATGTAGAGGTGAATTGTAACCAACGCAAGTACGGGCAAATTTTCCTCAGGAAAACGCTGACTCATAGACATTGCAATGCAGAACTGTATGAACATACAATATTGTACATACTACATTCTTGCCTGACTTAAGGGGAGCGCTGCGCCCTATCTTTTACCATGTTAACATATTTTCCTTTTTCTCAGGACCTATATAAGATAAACTGCTACTGTTTTTTTTTATCTGAAAGTACAAGTCTTTGGCTTCATTCTGAACCAAAAACCTTTAAAATATGTATACTTTTAAATACTATACTAATTTTTATAAAACGTATTAAAAAAAAGTAATTTAATATGATAATTTTATTTTTTTTAATGGTAAATATTTAGTTTGTCATATATTTTATTAGTTCTACCTTAGAGGATGGCTATAATACACTAGCAGTAAAAATTTGAAAATGATATCTCAAATGTGTTATGAGAAAAGGTACATTTAGCTTCAGAAATGCAAGTTTTCGGCAAACGAGAAAAAAAGCACTAGAAGCATATAACAAAACAGGTTTTATTAGCCTACCTTTGACATTTATTTTCAGTATAACCCTGGTCCATATGATGGCTCTTCTTCTTCTTCCTCAAATTTGTCCTCAAGTCTTCTTTTTAGCAGGTTTTTATGCTGTCTTATCTTTTTTTCGAGCTGATCTTGTGCCTTCTCTGCTGCGTTGATTCTTCTTTGGTCGACTCTTTGACAGCCATACACTAAGTTTTTTCCAGATTCAAGTCCACATTCCTCTAATACTTTGCAAAGAATCACTGCACCATCATTAAAACTAGATACTGCCAAATACACACCTAGCCTAAGAGTTTTCAGCCTTACAAATGTTCCATTGGGAATAAAACTCCAGATTACATTGTTGAGCGACTCATTACTATTCTGTTTTGCCCCCTAAACATTTTTGCAACAACCTGGTATCAGACAGATCTCTGAAAATTGGTTTAATAAATTCCATTATATGAACTATCAAGTGGAAATGTTCCGCGTGATCGTATGTTTTATTTTCCTTCATAGCTTTCCGGTACTTGCACCAAGTGTCGTCGCTGTCAGGACATAGACCGTGGTGAGGATTTTCATTAGATGATGATATGTGAAAAAATTCAGCCCAGACTGCCTTTTTCATATCTTGAACATTTTCAGTTTCACCTAATGGCCAAACCACAATATTGTTGAAGTAGAAGAATGCCCGCATCGGTTAACCCTCCTCTGCCACTAAACGGTTTACCATCAGCAAGTTTCTTTATGTCGATTTCAAATAACGAAGCCTGGATCCCATCCTCTTCTGCACATGTCCAATGCACTCTACCTTTTCTATATTAGTATGACCATATGGTTTACTTTCAAGCACTGCACTGTGAGCCTTTTTATCGCCGTCCCCTAGATATTCTGTGTAGCGTACAGTGTACAAATCTTTTGATCGCTTGAAAATGTTTATAGCACCAGTAACTTCCATGGGGCCACTTGAACCTCTAAAGTTACCTGAACAGTCAACATCATGCATATCTTCTAGTCTCCCCTTGCACAAGCAATATTAAGACAAAATTTCGACATCTACAACTTTGCCTAGGTGATTAAAAATGTCGCAGAAACTACACCGTTTAGGGATTTGTGGCCTCTACGCTGCCACGAACCATCAACAGCTACTGCCATGTCAGTAGATTTCTCATTCAGATCAATAGCCTCTAGAACTGCTTTTGACATAGAATATTTACAAACCTTACTTAGCAGCATGAATATTCAAAAACTCCTCATATAAATGAAACTTAGTATAGGGTGTGTCCATGTTCATAACGCTACACAGTTTTTCTGCTGCGATGCGACCCTTACCAATGTTGCGTAGGCCTAAAACTAACCTTACATTTAGATCATGCATCTTATGATGTTTACCAGCATTACTGAATATTACATTTTCACAGTTTTCAAATGTAGCACAATTTTCTTCACAATTGTTACACTCACCCTTAATAATTTCCCTCACATTGTGCAAGTCAAAATGAAAAAAAAAATGAATCAACGTCTGCGGTCTGAGCTGGCGGTTCCTTTCTTTCACTACATCTCTTCAACACTGCGAGATCCTTTCTTTCAGTACATCTCTTCAACAATGCGTTAAAACTCTCTGCTGCATTTATCGTGATACTTCCTTCTATATACAAATTGTGTCCTTTTAATTCTCCCTTGCTGGGTTTGGAAGCATCTTCATAAATATTTTTCTTGAAATAGGAGTTAAATTCTGTGCTCCAACATTGTGACATTCTTTTATATACTTCATTAAACTTCTGTTCCGAGTCACTCTCCAGTAGATTCCATACATGTGCCACATACACGCTGAAGTCATCTTTTGTGACATCGTTCCTTTTCTTCAGCCAGTTTTTAACATCTTGTTGAATATGATTCCAACAGAAAAAATTCTGACTTTTCTAACTTTTGACGCACATTCGTGACGATGGCCTGTCCTCTATCGGTTATGATACATACACCATTTATAGTATTGCAGGGAAAGCTGTTTTCGCCCATGTAAAAAATGTTTCATGGACCTCACTTTTCTAACTCTGTTCTTAACTATAGGGTGTGTCCTAATTGATTCATCAGCTGTGACTTTTGTTGTTATGTTTGATTGTGTTGTATAAGCTCTCACTTCTGTATTTCTTTAGACACCTTGATGGTTTTCGTGATGTTCCGGCTCAGGTCAGGTGTCACTGACTCCTCCGCTTGAAGTAAATTCTCATGGTTACGTATCATGTCTCCCACCAGTACTCTTACTGTAAAAATTACAAACATACTAAAAAAGTACAGAAAGATTTACAAATTAGTGTCCACAAGTGGATATGTAATAAATATTATCACCAAGATATTAAAAGATTCCTGTGTGATAATCAGTAGCCACCAAGGTAACTGTATTGTACATAATGAGCCTACTGGGTTTGGGGTAGAAAATTCAAGTTGATTATTGGGTAAGCCAAATCCAAACATATCAAATTTACCAACTTCTATTGAGTTATCGCTCAGTAACCACTTCTGCAGGTCAGATTATGATGGATCTTTGGTGGTAACGTTAAATCATACAGTATTAGTTTCAATGGCATTGTTCGTTGGCGTTAGTATTTGATTTACAGTTCTGAGAGGGATCATCATGTTCCAAATGTTATTTTGTGGTATGTATTCTATCACTCCTGCTACAACAGAATCTGAGTGATGATAATCTTGATTCTCATATGGTATTAATGTGTTGTTAATGCACAATTTGCAATAATATGAAACATTGAATAGTTGGATAGGGCCTATAACTTTTATGCTCTACTTAGCCTCTGCAGATTCACTGATGTACTTGCTTCTTGAAATGCTGTTTCCTCCATAACTAGTGGCTAAGCAAAAGTTTGGCTGAACCTTTAGCAGATGGTAATTACTAATCCTATTCTTTGTTAGAATTCATACATTACACAACTTTTTGTACAACCCTTTGTGTAACAATTGATAGTAAACAATTCCTTGAAGTTACTGGTTTAGTACCAAGTGGAAGAATGCTTAATTTGAGGGGATTACCAATACAAGCTATAAGGTCTGATGTATCAAGGACCGCCTAGAACCACTTCTTTGCTTGAACCACGATGGCATGCACTTCTTCATCCAATTCAAACCAAACCGGTGTTTTTACCAACAGTTCTTGCTGCTATTTTTGAAGTTCTTCAACCATTTATTAAGGTAACCAGCATTAATATTATCAATATTTTTTATAAGTATTTTTAACCATAACAATTTTACAGCTATTCTTAAATTGTATTGTAATTAAACCATACGCTAAACATAGCTTATAATTATTGTTTTCAATTTTTACTGTCACACATATATATATCATTGCAAGTTGGGTATTTAATAAAGTTGTATTCCACATTTTATTAATTCAGATTATTTATTGTTGTACATATATTTCACACTCTTAGCTTTCATCATCAATACCTTACTACATGCTGATATGCTAAATGTAATCCATGTTCGTATTGACTTCCAAAGGACAGGTGCCAACCAATGCTTTGGAGAGAACATCTAAACTACGAGAAGGTTTTTCGTGGTCCAAGCATGTGTTATCGGATAGCTCCGAATACAGATTTTCCAAATCGTTGTTTGATGTGATGTTTGAACTACTTGTGTCATCAACTTCATCATTAAAAATACTTTGTGATAGTGGTTCACTGGTATTTGAATTTAAAGATGCGAGCCTCTCCTCAGTAATGTTTTGAAACTTACTTGGAAGTATAATAAAACTTCTCAAAGGGAGCTGTCGCAACTGGGACGCAATATGTTGACCAAACTTGTCATATTGGTCTTCTGTGTCAACAGAGGTTATTGTTGCTATTGAGTGCAATTTATCTACTGCACTTTCAAATCTAGTCGGTTTGCGTCTATTAATTAGCTGTATAAGGTGTAGTAGAAGCACGAGTAGAAGTAGATTGCATGGGACGTGATGCTACCAGCGGTTTCACTACTTGTGATGCTCCCTGTTCAGACATGTTTTCAGTGTCACTGCTCGATTCATGATGACCTTCAGCCATTGACATCTGCGTTATATTCTGAAAACAATATACACCTACAATAATTTCCTCAAAAAACTAATATAAACTAATAAATATGTTTACTGGCTGTTCAGAAAAAGTGTTCCAAAAATGTAATATGTAATTCTACATATAAAAATAAGCACAAAAGTTCATATCAAGATATGTCCTAATACCTCTCGGTTTCCGTCTGTCCGTCTGTATGTGATCTTCACATAATTAATTTATTAACCTCTAAATATGTAACAAATCACAACGAATTATTTTCTTTCTGATAGAGATGCATGTTACAGACTTAATTGGGTAGGAAAATTTGTCTGTACCCACAGAAAAAAAAAGAAAAAGTTCACATGTACTGTTTCTGCAGTAAAAAACCTAACCTTGCACTTTTTGAAAGTGTTCTCATGTACTTATGTCTATTTTGGATGTCCCATCATTTAGTGTACGCGCAACTTTATTGTAGATTTTTGTTCATTCTTCTGTACTTCTCACTCTTTTTGGTTCACATGTTTTTCTACAACTAAAGAAGGTTGTTTAAAAATATTGAAATTATGTTATTTTACTCGTATTAAAGTAATTGAATTTATATTTCTATAAGAAATCAAAACATAGTATAGGCCTATACATGAATTTGAGTGCATAAAAATGTAATGCTTAATGATGAACGAGATTATTATTTCGTTGGCTTACTGATGTTATTACACTAAGTTGTGTTTGACAAGGAACTGTACTGAAAATATGCACAGCATAAAGTAAACTGTATTTATTGCATTCTTAGAGCACAAGTTGTCACAACAGGCATAAAAAAAGAAAATATAATAAACAATATCTGTGTTTCTTTGCCAAAAGCTGATAAGTGTATTTTCGTATTTTTTCAGGAGAAAGAAACCAAATTTTGAATAACTCTAAAAAATCACTTTTTTACTACATTATTAACTTTTGAATCTGTAATAATATATGAGTGTAACATATATCACATACATTTTTATAGCACTTATTGTTGTTACATGAAAAATTAAATTGTTATTAAAACAAAAAACATGGCTTGCATGACATATCATGTTTTGGCATAGAGAAATTATTGCGATAATACATATATCATACTGGTTTAAATAGTATTGTTTATTTTGTATTTCAATATATTATTAAACATAGGTATTTATTCAATAAAAAAGATCATGTTAAAGTAGATAATTTATTATTTCACACTACAAATGTGACAGTAAGACACATTACAAAATTATTTAAAAAAATAATATCACACACAATATGTTGAAAATAGCACATGCAGTGCATATTTCAGAAAGGTTTTACAAATTTTCAAATATTTCACATACAATTTTTTACTTTAACAAAATATATAAACAGATTTTCTCAAAACAAAGTGAGCTTGGAATAGTAAAAGAAAGATAATAAAAGTAATATGACTTACGGAAATTAAAACAAATACTAATAGAAACTACTAAAATTAAAACAGCCCACACAAGTTTACTTAACAAATTTCTTCATCAGAGGAATCAGCCCAATCTCCTGGAAGATCTGCAGAAGTTGAAGTTACCAGATTTTGATAAAACCTGTGGTATAATGGATCAATTAGGTGCAGAAGGCTTAGCAAATCTTTCTTTTTTAGCGGGTTTATAGGTATAGGTTCGTGATATGCCAGAAGAATGACAATATTTCCTGATCTTCCTCGCGTAGTTTTGCGTAAATCTAATGTTTTGAAAGGTTCATCTACGTCTAGACTATTTTTATAAAATATAACACCAAACTCTTTTCCATAACGTAACCATCTAATCTTGTGCCAATTCACTGTATCTCCATCTGTACTTTATGACCGTACTATTTTAAGAAATTGTTAAGTAGGCCTAGTGGGTAAAAAAACTAAAATTGGAGCAAGCTACGTCTAAAGTTCATTTTCATTCAACTTCATCAACACCATCTGTGTTTTGCGCCTCTACTGCAGTTGTAGGTACATAAAAAATTTGTAGCCAACAACATACTGCTTAAGTTTTTCAAGGTCTTTGATTTTTTTACATCTACTGGAACTTTGCCTTCAGGGTAAGCCTGATCAGTTATAGGAAATTCAAGAACATTACTGTTGAGTATTCATACTTTAAGCTAGGTAAACTCACCTTTGACCATTACGTCAACTGTCTCCCGTAATCTTGACCGGTCCGGCAAGGGTGGGGATCTGTCGTTGAAAGTATGCTGAACAAGTCGCATCAATATATAATAAAATAATCGCTACGCATTTTAAGAAGAATATTTTATGTTCGTACCGCAACTAGTTTTATTTACCGTTATTGTCAAGTTTGACATTTTAGTTATATTTCAGTTTAATTGTTTTCTTTCCGTAAGTGTCATCATAGTTATAAGTGAGTATACTTTAATTATTAATTGCACTAGTTGGCCAACTCGCGGAGTGCACCACGTGGATCTTCATTTTACCACAAGAAGCGTCTTCACAACAACAAGAGTGAGTACAGTAATTACAGACATTAATTTAGCTATTGTGACACATTATTTGTAATATTTTCAATAACTAACATTTATTTTACTTTGGTCCTCCGGAATATAACGACTTCAGTCGTAACAGTGCCGCTATCTTATCGCTATCAAACATTTGTTGAGTCTCGGGGCGACTTGCTCTTAGTCTGGCAGCATAAATTCGCTGTCCATTGAGAGCCATCCATGGATTTACTTTCGTCATAGGGACGGATCCAATTAAATAGTGTGAGTTCTCATCAGTAAGGGTCGCTTCTGGGTTTGGAGTCGGTAAAACAAATGAATCAAATTCTTCGGATTCAATCTTGAGACCTAGTATAATCGAGTGGTTTATACTACTAGTTTCACGGGTGTATGGTTGGAACCAGAATACGTCTGGAGCGACGTGGTCACGTGATTTAAAAGTTGCATATTTTACAACTCTCTTGTCCGGTGTGATCTTTTTGTTTTCAACTTGGTAAAGCTCGGGTGTGTATGTTCCATGTTTAGGGACTAGAAGAGTTCCTGTGTAAGATGGTCCATTTTGCAGAAAGTTTATCCTGGATGCGAAAACTACATCAGAAGTTTGTTTGATGTTAGTTACGTGAGTAGTATCAGTGTTTAACAGGTGCCAGGTTGGTAGAGTGGCACTTTCAAGTAAATGTGTTAAAATCTGAATTCCAGATAATTTTCCAATTAAGGATCCTAAAGTTGGGAGTGAAGAATCTATACTTGAAAAGTAATTACTTATGCTTTCGAGCGTATTCGATATAGAACTTAAGTTATCTTGAGTTCCTATGAGTCCATAAACATATGGATTTAGACTTTGTGGGGCGTCAACGTTTGATAGGTCTAGATTAGTGTCAATCAAAATTGGATACGTAGCAAGTACGTGTCCAATCACTGGCATTAATGTTGATTCAAGAGTATTCCTGAACCAGTTGGCGTGTGATCCGATAACATTGTTATCGAGGTATAATCCTCCGAATAGATTAGAGATAGTATACGTCTGTTGGTTAAGTCTAAGAAATGGGATTTGGTAAATTCGTTCCATTATCTCTTTAGTAGTTGAATCTCTAGTATATCGTGCTATTTCATCGTGTATCATGAAGTAGACGTATGCAGGGATTGAACGACCAAAATCGTGGGTGATGTTAAAGCAAGCTAGCGTTGGGACAAATTCGAGCTCTGGACGAAGTGGGTCTTTAACAGACGCCATTTGTTCGAGTGGAATTCGAATGTCATGCGGTAACTTACAGTTCATCAGCAATGCAAGAAATGACGATAGTTGAGGGTTTAGTTCGAAAATGTCAGCGTAGCAGGACTTTTGTTTTCTCGCGTGTATATCAAGAATTAAAAGCTGCCCAATAAATAGTGATAATTTGTATCCTATTAGTGAAGGTATAGAGACATAGGCGTTGTTGTCAACGACCATTGTTCCATGATCTCCAAGGGTGGTTAAACTAGAGTAGTGTGTAAAAAACCTCATATCAGGTTGGACATCTGTTGTGAAGTAGTTTCTTTTATTAACAATTAATTTAGATTTAATTGCTATGGAATCGAAATAGGTTCCAATTGGTTTTGATTCAGTTGGAATGGGTCCAGCGTTAAAATTTCGTGAATCGCGTTGTGAGTCTGAAATGTTGTTTAGATTTGAAACCGTAAATTTAACTTGTGGTTTTACATTACGTTTCTTTACTGATGTAGGTGTTGGTTCTTTTGATGGTTGAACTTTCTTTAAAGTGTCATCCTTTTTGTCCGAGGGTTTTACCGGTGCAACTAACTTCGGGTCAGATGTTGGGAGAGAGGACTGAACTAACTCAGTTTTGGGGACACTTTCAGTTTTGGAAGTTTCCTGTGGGGTAGTGCTTTGCATTGTTTGTTGTGTGAGTGGCATATCTTTTAGAATTATTTCGAATAGCGATTAATAGTCTTCGATAAATCGAAGCCTTATCAAAGCCTTTTTTTTTCACTTTTTTTTGAGAAAGAAAAAGTGTTGCATACTACTGAGTCTATGAAAGGATAAGCTACTATTCTACCCTCGTCTTGATTAGAGAACCTAAATTCTTTGTAGTTTGACACTTTGAAAGATATCTGATTGTTTCTTGGTAAGAGACGACCAGAATTTTCAACAGAAATTGCATTTCTTTTGTAATGCTTAGGCCACCACAACGTAAAACTTATAATGTCTTTGGTTGTAACATGATGAATTGTTAAACGATTGCTCTTAAGGTGCGTTTACGCGTGTAAGTTTGAACGAGTTTATACACGTGCGCTTTACTGACCATTTCAATTGCAACATTGTTGTTTAAAGTTAATACATATTTTTATTGTATTGTATATAAACATTTTTAGTGTAAAAATTAATAGAAATTTATGTTACTACTAAATTTTTGATTTTTCATGAAAACTAACCGGACTTAATGTGTTTTACCTAATACATTTTATACATAATGGAAAGATGAGTGGTTTTACATAAGGCAAATAATAAACAAATAATACCCAGATTATGACCTTTTATTATGGGTTTATTTTACAAAATTACCTTTATTGCTATAAAATAAACAAACTATTTATAATAATCAATTTTTAATAATTTTAACTATAACTAGAAAGTTTTTAAAATGTTACGAACATTGAGACTGACCTTTGTGATTTTACTTATGACAAAATTTTTTAATTATTAATAAAATTACTACTATTATTAAGAATTAGGAAAACATGATAATAATTAGTGGTCACATGATAAGGAAAAAAATAATAGTACACTAGAATTGTACTTATGCTGGTATTGTGCTTCTCTAGAAACATGTGTATTTGTTGCTGATGATACTTTAGTATTGTTTTAATGGGCTTAGCTGGTGCAGAAGTTTTTATAAGCTAATGCTGGAGTTGAAGGACATATTTCAGATGGTAGAGTGTTAAAGCTTACGTCCTTATATGCAGAAATGCTCTTGGTTTACCACAATCAGCTCAATTAATTT
>JAGFPH010002318.1:11855-25743 GCA_018207615.1 Philaenus spumarius | reverse complement strand
TTAGAAGGGTGAGAGGACCAGATACCATGTGAGCAGCGTTGCCAACTTAGCGACTTATTTCTAACGACTTTTTGAGAAATTAAACAACATAAAATTTAATTTAGCGACAAGCTACTTTTTTAAGCGATTTTTACTAAAATCTAGATATTAATTCAACAAACTCAAACTGCATAATACTAAAATGATGTAATGGGAAACAGGTCCAAAAACCTACGAATGTTTGCATTGTGTATTTTTAGCTATATTATGTCAATGACTTCTTCATTCGTTGCCTAGCGACAGGTTGGCGGGAAATTAAATTGCACTAAGGGTGCCTGCGAGGGCAGTACTTTCTCTTATCGCTAGCTTGAGTTTCAACTTTTAGTCCAGTATCTATAGGGGGTTGTGTATGCACTGAAAGTGTAACGGATTTTTACTTTTGATTGTTGTTGGGGGCACCTTGGAGATGTCCGAAACCGAGGTTGTCGCCCTCTCAGCAGGTGCACAACCTGGGGGGGGGGAGTAGTGCGGAGGCGCAATCTATAAAAGCGCTCAAATCTCGTGAACGAGACGTTATCAGTTTAGAGACGTAATACTGTGGGGACTTATTCTGCTTATTAAAATTCGACCATGCTCGCGGATGCATCTTGTATCTAGAAGATGTGTCAATGGTACCAGATGATGTACTGAATGAATTCAGAAATGGTTTATTTTAAGTAAAGAGGAAAGAAAGAATATTTAATTGTGTTGCTAAGACCATGCGCTAGACCAATCTCTAATATTATTACGTCAAAGGTCCAAGGAGGCTTAATTGGCATCACATCTAATGAGGCAGCTACGAGAAAATGGTGTTTACTTTACCACCAAAAAGGCAGACGTTAAGACAGCTCTTTTACAGTTTTGTGACATGACACTAGATCCAACAGGAGATATTTGTAGTCAGCACAAGGCGTGCTAGGATTATTAAAGATGGAACAGATGTTCAAACTTTAATAAGATTCTTCATCGATCATAACAACCCATTTTCTGATTCGAGCTTGACTCTGCGTAATGTAGTGAGTGGAACAGTAGCTTCACAAGAGGCAGCATTGTTTCTGTTGAATTTGAATTACATTAAATGTACAAAATAAGAGCAGTTTCAAAAAGATAGAATGGTTCAGAAGCTAAAAAGTCTGTTGGCTCCGCTGAACTAAGAGGTTTTATCTATCATTCAACTCAACCGTCAAAGAAAATGTCAAAGAAGACCGACCCTGGTGCCCTGAATATTGGTCAAACTATTCTTTTAGCTCATCAAAGAGGATTCAACATAAAGGAACTAATGTCGCATGAGTTGGCATCATTCCCACCAACTCTTTCATTAGAAAACGGACACCTGAAGAAAAGTGTAAAATCAGCATGCCATTGAAAACGACTACGAAGTTAGTGCAAGTTTAGAATATTCACAATCTCTTCAAAACCAAATACATATTGTTGATGGCATGGCAACTGGCGTGATAGCTAAAATGAAAAGTTTTGGCTATTTGGCTGCCTACCAAATGACACAAATAGACAAGATTTTACAACAGACAACTACGATTCGAGTAGATATAGTGTATGACACTTACGATGATTCAAAAATGACATAAGTCGAGCATAAAACCAGAACTGATGGAAATCTCTGTTGACTGCCAACGTAAACAACGAGTCAACGAAACTACCTGCTCAATGGCCACGCTACTTATCACAATCTGAAAATAAAAATAGATTAATCCAGTTCATTTCGCATTATATGTTGAATAAAATCCATGTCCCTCAAAATAAAAGCCTTTATTTATCAGAGTGTTTTCTCGACCCGACATTATGTTTTCGCAAAGATGACAAACAAATTATAAAAGAAATATTGACTTTAAAAAGTAACCATCAAGAAGCTGACACCAGGATGTACCTACATGTCCAACATTGTATTCGAGCAGACGATGTGAAGAAACATGTGCTAATACATAGTCCTGATACTGACGTGTTTGTGCTTAGCATAAGGTTTTGGGACAGTTTTAGACAAAGTGGTTGTCAAGATTTGTGGCTAATTGTTGGCATAGGAACAAAGGAAAAAAGCTTAAGTTGCCATCAAGTAGCAGAGGTCCTAGGCAAGAGTTTTTGTGAGGTCTTACCAGCTTGACACAACAAGCAAATAGTGACAAAAAATACTGCTTACAAGTATGCTAAAACGCATGCAGAAGAAATTAGTTGTATTTTGCAGCTTTTAAATGAACTATAACTACCGGATGATAGTATGACAAAATTAGAAGCATTGTATTTGAAGTTATTGAGAAGAAAAGGAGAAACTAGCAATGAAAGTCGCTACATCCAAATAACAACAAACCCTTCTGACGTCAATGATATAAGCAAACTGTCTTGCACAACAGACAGTTACAAATTACATCTGTTACGGTGTAGTGCCCAACTGTACTATTGGGAGAAGTCCCTAAGTGCTGAAATCGAACCTTTAGATTTATTGAAGTACGGATTTTTCCAAGATAGTTCTGGAAACTTAAACTTTCTTTTTATGGAAATGTGCCCTACTCCTACTACGTTACTTAAACCATGCAACTGCAAAAACTGCTCCAAGGCAACTTGTGGCTGTTTTCCCAACAACTCTGCTCCTACTACAAATCCTATGATAATTGTAAAAACCCGAAAAAAATCGCTATCACACATAGAAGATGAAAATGAAATCGAAGAGAATGGGTTATAAAATCTGCAAAAGGTTGTTTAATTGACTCTCTATCTTAATCAAACATCTCATAAAAGTTTATTTCAATTTTAAACACAATATAAGTTATTTTTGTTCATTTAAATTAAATGTATATAGTACGCTATGTGAAAGTTTCAAAGACAATCAAGTGGTAAAGGCTGAAGAATTCATTCTCATAAGAGGAAATTCCATTTATAAAATAACAAGTAAAGTAATAAAATACGATAATACCTTTTTATATGTATAAATATGTAGTTTTTTCAGGTAGAATATAATGTGGAACATTGTTATGGCTTAAACAGCAAAGGACCCGTTATTTTGAGTTTAAAGTACATGTTAAAAAAGAAAATGTTAAACTACTTAATTTATATTACGGGTACATGGTTTTTGCTTCTAACATTTTTCGAAGAACATAATGTGTGTAATAAAATGCTGTTTAGAGCATGTTTCTATCATGTATACTTCACGAGATATGAGCACTTTTATAGATCGCGCCCCCGCGCTACTTCCCCCCTCACCACCCAAGTTATGCACCTGCTGAGAGGGCGACAACATCGGTTTTGGTCATCTCCAAGGTGCCCCCAACAACAACCAAAAATCAAAACGCGTTACACTTTCAGTGCATACTCAACTTCCTATTGATGCCGGACTATTTGGTGTAACAAGTGATGCTCTGTCGGTCTGTCGTTATAGTTAATTTCACTTCTTTAGTTGTATGTGTAGGTTATGTGTTAGTTAACTCTAACGCTATAGTTAATAATTTGTAATTTTTTATTTCGTTGTAGGTTTTGTGTGGTGCGAAAGTGTTTTATTTGTGTAAAGTTTAAACCAAAACCATAGATCTTCCTTTAAAAAAAACCTATGGTCAACCTTTTAGATCAGAGTGGTTGTAAAATATTTATTTTAAAGGTTGGCTTAAACCAGTAACAAATGATTCTACTAAAGCTTACTTTTCATATTGCCACGTAGAAATTTTTGCCAAGTTAAGTGACATTAAAAACTATCTGGAGACATTAAAGCACAAAAAACAGCCTTTTCCTTATAACTCCTCAGTGCACTAAACCCTTAATTTTAAAGTTGTTGATCCTTCAAAAGAACTTTTAGTAAACAAATCAGAAGGTACTTTGTCTATGTTTATAGAAGAACACTGTTCACTTTTGACTTCTGATCACTTAATTAAAACCTGTAAACATATTTTTAGGACTTGTACCCTTAGAATCGGCAGATGCTCAAGGGATTATAAATGCACTCGTTAGTTTAATCACAACTTCAGGTTTGCAAATGAGTAATATGGTTGGAATAGGCACAGACGATGCTTCAGTTATGGCAGGGATCTATAATGGAGTCCATAAACTTTTAAAAGAAAATTATGGCCTTCCTTATCTCGTGCTTGTAAGATGTGTTTGTCATTCTCTGCAACTTGCAGTATCCCATGCGTCAGATGAAACCTTATTGAGAAACATAGAATTTATTAAGAGAGACATACAACTGGTTTTCTCATTCTCCGAGTCGACAGGCAGAATATTGTAATATATATAAAACAATTAATCGTGGGCAGAATCCATTGAAAATTGTAAAAATGTGAGCTACTCGTTGGTTATCAATTGAACCTGCAGTAACCGGAATTTTAAATCAATGGACTGAACTGAAGTTGCATTTTCAGACTTCAAAACAAAAACATAATTGCTATACTGCTGACATGCTTTATCCTACGTACAATGATGACCTTAAAAGGCTTTATTTAGTGTATTTAAAGTCCATTCTTTTAAGCTCGCCCTTAAGGGCCGGTTTCCAAGCTCCGGATCTATAGGTTCTGGACTTATTGAGTCGAGGACTCAAATAAGCTCTCGGATCTAAATCGTCTTGCTGAGTCGCGGATCTATCTGTGAAACTCCAGGATCTATTAAGTCCTGGACCTATTTGAGTCTAGAACTTAAGCAATAAACATCGAGGGAACTTTACGGTATTTGGCGTTGTGGTGTTGGCAATGGGTGACAGCCGACCGTAAACAATAGATATCTCCCCCTCTGTTTACCTTTATATGGCCTAGCAGGGTGCGTCTTGGGTTGTTTTTGTGACATATTTCCTCAAATCTGCGTCTAGTCTTCCATTAACATTGTAGTGAATTCTTTGTAAATTTATTTATTTGGTGTAGTTATTGTGTAGTTATAAATTGTGTATTTGGTCATCGATGCGCGTATTTATTTAGTATAGATATTGTAAATAGTGTTTTTGTGGTTTTTGTAAATATGAGCGGTCAAGACATAAAAAAGCGTGTCCGATTTGAGAAGAAAGAATTGGACTTGTTGCAGCAACTGGTTGGGAAATATCCTGACGTGGAAAAAAAAGAACATGACAAAAAACGAACAGATGAAAAAAGTGGTGTGGAAGAAAATTACTGATGAATTTAACGTAGATGTATGTGTGACCAAGAGATCAACTGAACAGTTGCGGAATGCGTGGAAAAGATTGAAGAAAGATTGGAAATCCAATCAAGCTGCATTGAGGCGCAAGAAATTCAAGACCGGCGGTGGACCTGCGTCTCCGGCCCCTGAACCTAATGAAAATGACAGAATTATGGAGGAAGTTTTGTTGGAGCAGGCGCCGCTTCGAATCAATCCCTGATGATGATTTTCAAGGTAAGAATAAATACAAGAGAATTTACTAAAACAATGTTTTATTGCATATGTGCAAAATATAACATCATTTTTGTAAATTGCACACATTGGTTTCGTAGTATAATATGAGGCGCAAACAAATTTTCCTTTTTGTGAGCGGATGTTTGTCAATTAATACAAAATAGGATGGCTTAAATTATCAATTCCAGTTTTATATAATCTATAGGATGATACAGATAAAATTAATAAAAAAGAAATAAGTACACAACGCGATTAATTATAGTACAAAGGTGAATAAAAAACGATGTAGCCAAATTTTCAATACTTTTAAATAATAAAATTAATAACACAACAATTTTAACGACTCGTTTAGACTAGTTTCTAAATTGAGTTGCGTTAAAAAATACAGCGAAGCGAGCAGTGAACCTACCTGGCCTCCATCGGCATTCCGATTTTGCTAATACTATAATAAGCTTTTAATCTAAAGTATTTTTTTTACATCGTATTTTGCTGTGAAGGAGTAAAAGTAGACCCACATCAATTTCACCCCGCTAGTACTATAAATATTTGTAATTTTGTTCAGAATACACAATATTAATCGGGTTGTTTGCGTCGGCATAGGAACAAACTGCTGGCTATCGCAGTATACTTGAATTAAAATACAATTAATGGTATTACTATTGGGATGTAATTTTTCAGTTGATGATTATGACGGGAGTAACAATACACTACTTCAGAGCAACACGGGAAAATTAAGCCCAATGAATGTGGAGCAGCAAATGCCTTGCACATCATCGAGTACCCAAGAGCCGAAGAAGACCTCAAAAGGTCCTGTCATTCGCGGAAGAATTTCATCTAACTAGGCAAATATCAAAAAAGTACACAAGATGGAAATGAAGATCTTGACCCAAGAGTTGAAGGCCAAAAATCAAGAGTTGAAGTATTGACAGGAAATGTTTAATACTTTTTAAACATTAGCAGTTGGTATTACCGTTTTTTACAAATTGTGGTAATAAGAAAGTCCAACCTGTTCAATAATTTAGTGGGGTCTGATTTTTCACCTTTAAATGACTAAGGGCCGGTTTCCGAGCTCGGGATTTAGCTAAGTTCTAGACTTAAACCGGCTTTATACTCTGGAGTCTAAAAAATGACACTCCGAGTCGGGGCGTTAGCGAAGTCCAGAACTTAATAGACTCTGGAGTTTATTTGGCTGGTTAGACTCTGGAGTCTATAATTTGGCTTTCCGAGTGAAGGATCTATAGATCCAGGACTTAACTTAGATTCTCGTCTCTTTTCGAGTCAAGGATTTAGCAAAATTCGTTAAGTCTAGGACTTAAAACAGTACGATTTTAGATCCTCACCAAGGGCAGGATTTAAAATTAGATCCTAGACATATGCCTCAGTTATTAACAGAGTATATACGCCTCAGTTGTTGTTTTGAAGTGGTATGTGTGCATCGTTATCACGGAATATCTAGATTATTTGGATTATGTTCGTTTACAAGCACCACAACGTAGACCCAGGCATCTTGGTTGTGCACTTAACCCGTTTCACGTGTTATCTGATGAAGAGTTTCAGGGTAGATTTCGTTTTTCAAAAGATAATACGCTTGAGCTAATTCGGTTACTGTCTCCAGGATTAGGGGTTTATGATGAAAGAGTTTTTTTCTGAAGAGGACTCCTCACAGGGAAACTGGAGATCTTCTTCAAGTGTCAGAGTCTACTGCTTGTAGAGTTATTCACAAGGTAGCAAAGGTAATATGTGAGAGATTGAGGGCAGAATATATTAAAATTCCTGAAGATGAATACGCATATAGTACGAAGCAGAAATTTTTCACTAAATACGGCTTTCCTGGGGTGTTAAGCTGTGTTGATGGCAGCCACGTACCTATTATCGGTCCATCGACACCGGATAAGGAAGAGTACCGTAATAGGAAAGGATACTTTTCAATCAATGTGATGGGAGCTTGTGGTGCTGATTTGGAGTTTACTAACATCGTAGCACGATGGAAAGGCAGCACCCATGACTCTAGAGTCTTCAAGAACTCCTCTATACGCTAAGTTCGAGGAAAGAGACATGGGCGGGCTGCTGATCGGAGACAGTGGCTATGAATGTAATAGGTAAGTGTTTATAATTGTGTAAGCATCCTTGAAAAATTTAAATTTATAAAATAATTGACTTGTAAAGAGATTAAATTTACAAATTTTTGGTTTTAAAAATGTGTTTGTTGGTGTATGATCGGCGACGTGTGTAGTACTAATACATGCTGGCCAGACTCAATATTATACATTCACATACGTACATAAAAAATAGCACACACAACTATGAAAAGTTACTAACAGTATATAGTGTACATTATACCAACCTGATAAAAATATTTGCAGATTTATGATGACACCTTTGCCAAATCCAGATGAACTTCGTTTCCAGAGAGCCCTCAAAAGGACTAGATGCTGTGTTGAAAGAATGTTTGGCTTATGGAAAAATTGCTTTAGGTAAACAAAGTCAATCATTGCAGATCAGTCTTTACGCAACCACAGTGTTTTGTTAAAAATTTTGAAAATATTATGAATTACTTTTCAAACAACACGTAGTTTTGTGTTGTCTTAAGTGAGACAAAGTTGTTTGTAGAAATAACGGAGAAATATGCTTTTGAAATTAGTATTGGGCTTATGAAGTTTAGCAAAATTTCCGACAGGAATACAGAGCCTTAAAATCAAATATATTACTTTGAATTACAGTTAGAAATACCATATTCTGCCGGAATAGACATTAAAGTTATTTCAAAGTAATGTTTTTTGTCGAGTGGTCCATTTTAACACTGTGCGTATATTTATTCCAGATGTATTCACACCGAAAATACATTGAGATTTACGCCACGCCGATGCTGTATTATAATTGTTGCCTGCGCTGTGCTGCATAATTTCGGGTTTCGAAGAGGTCAATGGAACAATGTTGTAGAATCATCATCAGATTCTGATGAAAGTTCCGTCGACGGAGATCAGGATGAAGACTATGAAGTACAAGAAGATATTATAAGTCGGGCAGATCTTATTCGACGTCACTTTTCGGTATAGAATATAAACAAAGGGGTAAAAAATGTTAACCTTTAAACTAACTTGAGGCTTAATCAAACTATAAGTGCCAAATAACTTATTTGATTATTAAAACAAAAATTGTTGTTTGTATATCAGGTTAAATGTAAGAGTTATTTTTGTGTAAGCCGGCCTGTAATAGTAATCAAGCCTCATGTTAGTTAGTACGCCCACATATTAATAGAACAAAAGTATCTTTAATTAGTTATTAACGCAGTTTGTACAGTTTGTATAACACTATTTTAATAATTGTAAGTATTGTAACTAACGATACAAACTTGAAAAATAATAACATGAACTTAAAATGTAAAAAAAGGTCAATTGTAAAAAACCGGCAATTACTAGGGCCTAATCACCCTCTCTGTCGGAATCTTGAATTATGGATTTTTTCACCAAGTCAAAAGTTTTTATTTCACTTGAGTCCGTATTTAAATTGTCTACCTCAGGAATCAACGGCTGCAACGGCGCAATTGAAGCGCACATTTCCTACCAATACTTCAACTCTTGATTTTTGGCCTTCAACTCTTGGGTCAAAATCTTCATTTTCATCTCGTGTTCTTTTTGATATTTGCCTAGTTAGATGAAATTCTTCCGCGAATGACAGGACCTTTTTTGAGGTCTTCTTCGGCTCTTGGGTACTCGATGATGTGCAAGGCATTTGCTGCTCCACATTCATTGGGCTTAATTTTCCCGTGTTGCTCTGAAGTAATGTATTGTTACTCCCGTCATAATCATCAACTGAAAAATTACATCCCAATAGTAATAGCATTAATTGTATTTTAATTCAAGTATACTGTGATAGCCAGCAGTTTGTTCCTATGCCGACGCAAACAACCCAATTAATATTGTGTATTCTGAACAAAATTACAAATATTTATAGTACTAGCGGGGTGAAATTGATGTGGGTCTACTTTTACTCCTTCACAGCAAAATACGAAGTAAAAAAAATACTTTAGATTAAAAGCTTATTATAGTATTAGCAAAATCGGAATGCCGATGGAGGCCAGGTAGGTTCACTGCTCGCTTCGCTGTATTTTTTAACACAACTCAATTTAGAAACTAGTCTAAACGAGTCGTTAAAATTGTTGTGTTATTAATTTTATTATTTAAAAGTATTGAAAATTTGGCTACATCGTTTTTTATTCACCTTTGTACTATAATTAATCGTGTTGTGTACTTATTTCTTTTTTATTAATTTTATCTGTATCATCCTATAGATTATATAAAACTGGAATTGATAATTTAAGCCATCCTATTTTGTATTAATTGACAAACATCCGCTAATAAAAAGGAAAATTTGTTTGCCTCATATTATACTACGAAACCAATGTGTGCAATTTACAAAAATGATAATGTTATATTTTGCACATATGCATTTAACCATTGTTTTAGTAAATTCTTTTGTATTTATTCTTACCTTGAAAATCATCATCAGGGATTGATTCGAGCGGCGCCTGCTCCAACAAAACTTCCTCCATAATTCTGTCATTTTCATTAGGTTCAGGGGCCGGAGACGCAGGTCCACCGCCGGTCTTGAATTTCTTGCGCCTCAATGCAGCTTGATTGGATTTCCAATCTTTCTTCAATCTTTTCCACGCATTCCGCAACTGTTCAGATGATCTCTTGGTCACACATACATCTACGTTAAATTCATCAGTAATTTTCTTCCACACCACTTTTTTCATCTGTTCGTTTTTTGTCATGTTCTTTTTTTTCCTCATCAGGATATTTCCCAACCAGTTGCTGCAACAAGTCCAATTCTTTCTTCTCAAATCGGACACGCTTTTTTACGTCTGACCGCTCATATTTACAAAAACCACAAAAACACTGTTTACAATATCTATACTAAATAACTATGCGCATCGATGACCAAATACACAATTTATAACCACACAATAACTACACCAAATAAATTTACAAAGAATTCACTATAATGTTAATGGAAGACTAGACGCAGATTTGAGGAAATATGTCACAAAAACAACCCAAGACGCACCCTGCTAGGCCATATAACGGTAAACAGAGGGGGAGATATCTATTGTTTACGGTCGGCTGTCACCCATTGCCAACATCACAACGCCAAATACCGTAAAATTCCCTTAATGTTTATTGCTTAAGTTCTAGACTCAAATAGGTCCAGGACTTAATAGATCCTGGAGTTTCACAGATAGATCCGCGACTCAGCAAGACAATTTAGATCCGAGAGCTTATTTGAGTCCTCGACTCAATAAGTCCAGAACCTATAGATCCGGAGCTCGGAAACCGGCCCTTAACCCTTTATCTGGCAAAGAGTACCTGGGGTACTCTTTTAAAGCGTCACCCCACTGGCAAAGAGTACCTTAGGTACTCTTTTAACAAGCATTTTTTAAATCAAAGTTTGCGAATCTAAAGTAATATTTAAATAATTCATATTATATATCATTGTACGCAGAACATTCTAAAGATTAATTGAAAGGGGAGTTTTGACAACAGGCATATTTGCTATGAGTGCCTCTGGATTTTTCGTACCCCCATTGTTAGTTTTCAAAGGATAGCGTTTTAAGCCAGAATGGAAAAATGGAGCTCCGCCCGGTACAGAATTTTCTATCACTGAAAATGGTTGGAGTAACGGTGAGGTCTTTTTTAAGTGGATACAGCATTTTGTAAAGTTTGTAAAGCCCTCAAATGAAAAAAAGTACTCCTCCTACTTGACGGCCTACTTTACGATTTAAAGGCAATAACGTAAGCAAAAGAAAACGGAATTATTATGTTATCTTTACCCAGTCACACAAGTCACAAACTCCAGCCCCTACATCACAGTTTTTTTGCCCCTTTGAAAACTAAATTCCACAAAGCAGCCGATCGCTACATACGCACAAACCACAGTAAAATCACAATGTACCAAATAAACCTACTTTTAGGAGAAGCGTTTCCAATTACTGCCATTGTTGCCACAGCAATGAATGGATTTAAGGGATGTGGTATTTGGCCTATTAACAAAGACAAATTTTCTGATTTAGATTTTGCTGTAGATCCATTGTCAGTAGCAGCTCATTTATCAGTTAACGACACATCAAACCCATTTATTTCTGGTATTACAGGAAATTCAGAAGTTCCTTCACCTGTTGACTCTCCTCAACCATCTACATCAGGCCTAGGTGGTAAAACGCTTTTAAAATCCTAAAAATCTGTGACTCAAACTTTCCCCCTACCAGACATTGTTTAAAAAAAGCAGAAAAACACGTCCAGCTGTGGAAATTCTAACAAGCACACCTTAAAAAGAAGAATTGGAAAGACAGAAAAATAAAAAAGAAGAAATTGAAAAGAAACGGAAAATGAAAGAGGAAGATAAAGCTCGCAAAAGAATCAACTTCGAAAAAGACATGAATTCCAAGAAATCAACAAATGAAAAAATTATGAAAAAAAATAAAGTCAAGGAATGGTTTTGCAAAATTTGTGACGAATCTAAGCAAGAGAGTATGATACAATGTATAACGTGTAAAGATTGGTGACACCCAAGGCGTATTAAAGAAGGTGTGTGCATCGAGGAGCGTAAACTCGTCCGGCCCGCGCAGCTACGTCACGTGCTACAGACTCTGAACCCGCAGTTGTAAGCTTTTGCTCAAACTGCGAATTAAATACTTAATGGTTGTCTAAAAATTATGTTTTTGGTATCGATGAAAAGGTAATAAAGTAAACATTAAAATGATATATGTCTATGGTCAAATATTCCTAAGCGTATAATTTTGAAACAAGCCTAAATCTTATATACGGGTTTGAATGACATAAATACTATCATAAGTGAGGAAGTTTTTTACTATTACTTTCGGGAGGCATTCAAAGACATAGAAATGTAGAGAATAAAATGTAGTAAATACTGACATCAATTTTTTTTATGAAAGTTTTAGCTGTCCTATATAATAAGATTGTAATCAGAACCATAGTTACTCGCTTCTTGCAGCGATTGAATGTACGCTAATCCAATTTGTTATTAGTTCTCATTTCTCTTCGTTATTTATTATTCACATTGTTGTGAACAGGTAAATTTTGTTTAATGTATGAATATGAATTTTTAAAGAGTTAACAAATTTAAGTAGCTCTATAGGGTAAAACCTTTTACCATCAATAAGTTGGTGATTTTTCCAGTTTATTGGTTTTGTTATGTTTACTAGGCCTACTATTACTAGCACTAAATTTACTTTTGAAAAATAAAAATTATCTAAAATTGTGATTTTTTAGTAAGCCTACCCAAGGATAAATAATAAATAAAAATAAATATAAACTAATTATCAATGAAATAATTTTAAAAATAGTAGTCTAGGTGATAAATAAAAAGTCGTGGTGAATACAACATTGAGTTTTATTTCAGTATTAACCCTAGATTACTTATGTCAAAACTTTGTCACGGGATTACTTATAAATCGTAAATTTGATTACTAACAAATATGTTTTTTTTTTTACTGTACTAAAATAATTTTTTAATTATTTTTTTAAATTGTAATTGTATCTTAGCGTATTTTAGGACTAAAAATTGTTTTTAAGAGTTATACATCAAGCTATTAAATTTAAAAAAAATAAAAAAGCAGACTACTTTTTATTTTAAAATAAAAAACAAGAAATTTGAAATTAATTAAAAATAATTGTATAAAATTTGTTTAAATATTTTTAACAAAACAAAATCAAATGTTTAGTACTATATAATGCTATTGATTTATGACAAAATTATAAGATGTTCATATAAATCATTATTATGAACATGTGATGATTCTGTTTGTATGATTGAAGCATTAATGAATACAAGCAATTATGGTGACAAATAAATAAATAACAATAAATATGAAGTATACAGATATTAAATAAACAATTAAAGGAGAATGAAATTTTGAATGGGGCCTAATTCGTTGTTGACTATAAGTTGACTATACTCGTAAAAACTGTCTTTTTGGTTTGAGTTACCGGTATCGCAGCCAAACATGGCACAAAAAGGCATTATAATTAATGGTTATTAATTTTAAGAAATGTTATTACAATAATACACTATGTTGCCTATAGTTAATAACATAATATGACCTTAAAAAAGCTAGAAGGTCGTACTGGTTTCTACGGTAAATATGGCAAAGGAGTCTAGACTGGAGCTCCGACTGTAGCACTCTACGTCACTGGTAGGCTGGAGTGGAGGGAGAAGATGCGCATGCACACACCTTCTTTAATACGCCTTGGGTGACACCAACTTTGTGCCGGGGTAAAGCCCAAACAAAAGCAGTGTCATTGTCCCTCATGCACTTCCTAACTTTTAGAGATAAGTTTTGCTTTGTAACATTTACACGTGAAGTTATAAAATTTTAAAATTCAAGCTGATTTATTTCAAAATACTATAACAGGTTTTTTGTTTGTAATGTTGTTAAAATACAATTTACTAGAGTTTCTTAATAATAATTCCTTTTTTATTTTTCCGCAAATTTCTTTATTATTAAAATCAATTTACA
>JAGFPH010002317.1:192319-205973 GCA_018207615.1 Philaenus spumarius | reverse complement strand
ACAAACATGTTGGTGATTGTTTACTATATTGAAAAATATAGGCGATTGTTTACTATATTTAAAAAAAATATTTTAGTGTTTACTATATTAAAAAAACATAGGCGATTGTTTACTATATTGAAAAATATATACCATTGTTTACTATACTGAAAAAATATAGGCGATTATCTAATATATTTTGAAAAATATAGGATATTGTCTACCATATTAAAAATTATAGACGATTGTTTACTATATTGGACAAAATGTAGATGATTGTCTACTGTATTGAAACAAAATTGGCGATTGTTTACTATTTTGAAACATATAAAATTTATTTTGAAAAATGTATTCTATTGTCTACTATATTAAAAATTATGGTCGATTGTTTACTACCGTATATTGAAAAATATAAGCGATTGTTTACTATACTGAAACAATTAATATAGGCAATTGTTTACCATATTGAAGAAATATGCCTATAGGCGATTGAAAAAATATAGGCCATTGTTTACTATAGGCTACTGAAAAATATAGGCGATTGTCTAGTATATTAGAAAAAATATAGGTGATTGTCTATTATATTTTGAAAAATATTGGTCATTGTCTACTGGATTTGACAATGGACGGTCTGACTACAACGTTGTGCCGCGGTATAACTCGTAGAACACTATAGTTGTCGGAAACCTATACATAAATAATAGATTGGATTTTTCTTTATCAATATTTGATAAGTGGTTGCTAAGCAACGGTGTCTAACCATTACCTTGTATCGATTGTTAGCGTATCTAAAGTATGTTTACAATCGACGTTGATTAAAGTAATTATATCGATTACTTTGTTAACTGCGTACGATGGCGATGATATCGTGTAGGCACTTCCTGCTTGGCGAATAGAAATCAGCTGATGCGGAATTTTATAGTATATTATTGAATTAACCCCTTCAGACCCACTGTGCATAATTGTGCACATCAATTTCAAGAATTATTATTTTTAAAAGTTTGAATGATATTACTGTTCTGACTGTTTGTGCAGAATCATGCACTCTTGTTTTATCCATATAGAATGCATCTAGCGCTACCTGTTAGTGAAAAAGTGAGTTATATTGTTTGAAACACAAAGATGGCTGTACCTTCAACAAGTCATGCAGGTAAGCTGATAGAAATAATTATTTTACATTATTAATTTTTGTTTCAATGTTCATAATTATATGTTATATGGCAATAGAAAGATTACTGCTTCATATTAGAATATTTATAATACTTATATTTAAAAATAGTTCTTGGCAGGTTACGTTTGAAAATTCATGTGCAGAATTCTGCACAAACTGATGGGAAGGTTACTAAAATGTTGTTGTAAACATAACCTAAAATTTGGTGTTGTTTTTCAGACGATGTGGTTTATATGAATTTTGTGTAATCAACAACTTTTTATTTCAACAAATTTATCTATTTTACACATTTATTTAATTACACAATTTTCTAAATTAGGTACCGGTAGGCCTAATTGTAATTATTTAGTTAGTAATCCTGCGTAATTAGGCCTACAATTGAATAACCTTGTAATAATTACGGTGATATAAATTCAGTGTGCAATTGTTACTTATAAAATTTGATATATAAAAATGTGTTCAGTATGTTTTATAATTCAGATTTTAGTTAAGCCTATAGGCTCAGATTGAATAACCTAAACCAACTTTCGATAATACGTAGCGTAGCAAAACAATATTTCATAACTAAAAATCTAGTGTAATAAACTGTTTTTACTTATAAGGGCTCAGTTTGAATAATCTACATAGATTGTATATGTTGTATTATTATAAAGCTTACTAAAACAAATATTTTTAGGTTTTGGAGCCTTTCATCTAGAAAAAGATTCTTCCAAAATACTGGATATTCTAGAGAGTGGAAATCTGTCAGATCTGGAGGATTTCCTTAGCGATGATGAGGCAGAAACAGATGTTGTTCTTCCTCAAACCTGTGATTCTATCCCAAGAATTGGTGGTGACAAGTCTGGCCTTTCTTTCAACACAAATCAAATACGGTATTGTGAACAAGAAGAGGTGAGTGATGATTTGACAAATACAACAGAAAACAAAGCAGACAATGACAGTGAATACAACCATATTATTTCTCAGAAAAAAACTATTAAATGGCACAAATCAGAATTTAACCCACCCAAAATTATGTTTGATGGCAAAGCTTTTGATGAGCTTCTGGATGTACAAACCCCATTAGATTATTTTAAAAAATACATAAGTAATGACATTTTCGAAAATATTGCTATGTATACTAATATGTATGCACTCCAAAAAAATGTAAAAAATTTTAAAGCCACTACACCTGCAGAGATTGAATCTTTGTTCGGACTCCACATTGCTATAGGTACATTGCAATTTCCTCGTGTAAGATTGTTTTGGGAAGGAGGCTTAGAAATTGGCTATACTATGACCCGAGACCGGTTTTTTCAATTGAGATCTAATCTGCATTTAGTTGATAATTTACTTGTAGATAACAGCAATGACAGATTTGTAAAAGTACGCCCTATCTAAGATAGTATTAGAAAACGCTGTCTGGAACTGGATGTCGAAGAAAATGTGTGCATAGATGAGCAGATTGTCCCATTTAGGGGGAAACTATAAATGTACTTCAATACATAAAAGGGAAACCAAATCCATGGGGTGTTAAAATACATGTTTTGTGTGGAAAATCTGGACAGGCATATGATTTTATAATCTATCAAGGTTCAAAGACAGAATTAAATCAGTCGAATCTAAAAAACTTTGGCTTAGGTGCCTCAGTTGTGTTGCATCTCAGCGAGCGTTTGAAAAACAATGTTGGTCATAAACTCTTCTACGATAATTGGTTTTATTCATATAATTTATTAGAAATACTAAAATTCAAAAATATATTAGCAGCAGGAACTATCAGAACCAATAGATTTTCTAATCCACCATTCATGAAAGAAAAAGATATAAAAAAACAAAATAGAGGTTTTCACGAGGAGATTGTTTCTAAAGATAAACAAATTGTACTTGTTAGGTGGCTTGATAATAGGCCAGTAACCCTTGCATCAAATTTCGTTGGTGCTGGCCAAACCGATTTTGTTAAAAGATGGGACGGCAAAGAAAAAAAATACATAAATATTTCTAGGCCTGAAATTGTAAAATTGTATAATCATTCCATGGGTGGCGTAGACCTTCTTGATCAGCTGATTGCCTTGTATCGAATATACATACGATCCAATAAATGGACACTTCGTATGATATTCCATGCTGTTGATTTTGCAGTGTGCAATAGCTGGATTGAATATAAAAAAGATTGTGTAAAGCTGAAAATACCAACAAATAAAATACTGGATTTATTAAATTTCCGAATGAGGCTTGCAGAATCTTTGATCAAGGTAGGGAAGTCCATAAATAAAAGAAAGCACGGACGTCCTAGTATTGAAGGAGATACTGATGAGGAAAACTCCAGAGGAAAACGTCAAAAAGGAGAACGTCGACCAATACCAGAGGTTCGATGTGATCTCACTGACCACATGCCACAACTAGATGGTAACAAAGAAGGAAAGCGCTGTAAAAATAAAAACTGTAGCCAAAAGACTCATTTTTTGTGTGAAAAGTGTAATGTACACCTTTGTATAAAAAAAGATCGCTATTGTTTTACTGATTTCCATAGAGCAAGTAAGAGTTGATGTATTTCTTGTATTACAAATAATGTCGTATTTTTGTTTTTAACTATTGTATGTTTTAGTAGAGAGTTGTAAAACTTTTTAAATTTTTCACACATGTTTTTAGAATGTTTTCTCTCCTGTAGGTCTTAATAATTTTTAAGTTTTAGGAATACGGTATATATATATATATATATATATATATATATACATGCATTTTCTTATTGCATATTTCAAATTGAATATAAGATGTATTATATAAACATGCAAATGATTTATTATAATAATAACTATGCAATTTTTTAATAAACAGTTTTGTGTAATTATAAATGTTTTTTAATTCTTCCCGACTAAATCATTGGTATGGCAAGTTGGTAGTTACAGGAATAACAGTAATTAAAATTTTCTGCCTAGTTGAGTACTAATAGTATACAAATATATATTATTTTTTTCATTATGTTTATATTATTCAGCATTTACACTGGAATTTAGTGATTTTTAAACTCAGAGGTGTCAGAATGAATTTGCTTTCTCCATAGGGAATATTGCCACGCTTGGTACGAAATGTGCATAAAAATGCACATGTAAAAAAACATATAAGAAAATAAAATTATAAAAAAATATATATTTGGGATAATTAGTTACATCAATTAGAGCAAGTTTTTACACAAAAATATTTTTTTTTACGATGGACTAAAATTCAGGTCTGAAGGGGTTAATAAGAAAATTACTGACTGTACACATTACTTAATGTACGTCAAACTGACAAAGATTTCACATATCATTAAGGGCCTCTTAAACCGTTATAACTATTAGAATAAATAAGTGTGCCTACGGTATTATAATCATAAACAATCCAACTTTGTATAGTAATAGAATAGCTTTAATGGCATAAGGCGAGCAATTTCGTCCTCTTTGTGTTTCCGGTTTCCTCTATGTTTTCTTCCTCTCTGGCCTCTGCACTCGTTTGCAGCTGTATGTTGCTTTGTTTTGATTTGTAAACAAGTTTGACCTAACCTCTCTCAGTGTTTTGTTTTGTCACGCTAGCGACCTAGCGTTCTAGGTTATGTACGACTTGGATTTGCCCACTCGCCGAATAATAACCGCTGCTAGTTTGACAGATTACAATTAAGTTACTACAGTATTATTGTGAAAGAGTTGGGTTACTGTCGTTGCTGAAGGTAACGTTTTTAGTAATCTGAAGTCAGTGCAGTGGATTGTGATTTTCGTTGTGAAACAGGTTTTTAACTGTCCATGCTCTGCACTGAAACATGAAGAGATCTAGAAGCGATAAATGCTCGCAAAAGTCTTCAATTTTATCTTTTTTTAAGAAAAGTAAAGATGTTGATCAAGGTAAGTGTAATTATTTCACCACTACTTTCACTTAAGATTGTTTTATTTATTTAGGCCTATAGAAAAGTTTCGTTAATGGTAAGTTATTTGGATTTGGGTAGTAGAATGTTGTTTGGTGTTGAATTTGGCTACATACATCATACGCATTGTATAATAATGGTTTAATGACAATACAATTCTTATTTATTTACTTATTAGTAACCGGTAATCCCATTCCCAATAGGACATTTCACATGTCTGAATTTAGAAATTAATATTAAGTTTAAAGTAGGAGGCCTACTTTGTAATATTTTTCAATAACCGGTAGGCCTATAAACATTTAGTAAAAATGGCCTAACAAAAATTACCCTAAGAAACTTGCACCATCAATAATTAAAATAAACAGTTTATCTAGATTTTTATGGAAAAATACAAAGTAGGCCTACTTCAAACTTACAATCTGAATCCAGCCATGTAAAATGTCCTATTGAGACTACGGCATTGGCGGTAGCTAATAAATAAATAAGAATGTTATTGCCATTAAACCATCATGGTTGAAGTTGAATGTGCATGACTCGTATAGTTTATGATTATAATATTTTTTCTCTAAATATACGTTAAGCGGACGTTTTTTTGTCGCAACCTTTCCGAACGCCTAACAAAGGTTTTTCCGCTAAGATCTAGGACTTACATCACCTGAGAACGCGAAGTGTTGTTTTTTCTTCGCGAAACGTCGTGTTTGTGTATATTTTACTGTATTGTTCAAAGGATTTTGTGTGTGTGGTGTGACGTGGAGCCTTGCTTCAAAGATTTTATATTTGACGACAACGTGTCCTGCAGTTATATATACAAGTGAAACAGCAATAAGGTGGGTGTAGTCCATTAAGAGTATAGTAATTTATATTATTTATTTACTTATCTTAAAGCTAGAAAGTTGAAATTTTGTACATTTACTTCTTAAAATCACAAATAAAAAGTAAACCAGTTTTACTTTTTGTCACGTTTTGCTAAGGGGTGGAAATGTCGTAACAATCCCTAAAACAATTAATATTAATTTTTATACTTTCCTGAAAGTTAGAGAGCTGAAATTTTGAACATTAATTTCTTACAAGATGCATATAAAATAAACCAGTTTTACACTTTGTAACGTTCTGCTAAGGGATTGAAAAGTAGTAACATCCCCTAAAACTATAAATATTAATTGAATAACGTTGGAGAACGTGAAATTTGGTACACATATGTTCATGGGCACAAGAGACGCACTAAGAAATAATTTTAAAATATTTGGCTTTTAATAGTCGAAACAACCCCTAAAAAAATAAATGTTGTTCATTATACTTTCCTTAAAGGTAGAAAGCTGAAATTGTATACATTTATTTCTTGAAAAACACTTAAAAAGTAGGCCTAAACCAGTTTTACATTTTGTTACGTGCTGCTAAGGGGTGAAAATGTGATAACCCCTAAAAACTATAAAATATTAATTGCGTTTCTTTCCTTAAAGCTAGAGATCTGAAATTTGGCATTTATAAATTTTAAGGAAATATATAAATGCGTAAAGCTGATCAAATCTATCCCATTCTATGCGCATATTAAAGTCGTATCTGTTCGATCTGCAACATCCAGCTAAGACTGTGATTTACCAGTCTGTAGATTTAGCGGTTGAAGTAGATTTAACGGAGTTGCAGATGGGGCGGGGGATTTGACCACCTTACGGTGAATAACAACAGTCCCTAGATCAGATTTTGCATATCTCTTTCCGTCTTTTAAATAATACAAAATTTAAAAAAGGTACTTTCTAGTATCTAGATACAAATACCAAGTACAAAGTAACTGATATCTAGAGGCATTTATTATTGTAGTGTATTCATAGTACAACAAGAGGTACCCTAATACCTATGATATTCAAGTATATTGTTACCACTACCAGTACCAACTAACTGGTATTTACTTTTTGTAAGTAAATACCTGTGTAACCTTTCATTAAAACTTTTTATAAACTAGGGGAAACCCCTGCGTGCTCCACACGCCAACCCCGTTGGAAAATTCTATACACATAATCATGTTATGTTTTCTATATTATAAAGGTGTACAATTAATAATAACCCCCAAAGCTAAGATGGTAAATAATGTTAAATGTTCAAATCAAATTATTTCGTATATTTTATAACAGCAGTTAATAAAGGTTAAAAAAACAGCAAGACTCAGTCCTACGCTTTAATAAAAACCTAACCTTAAAGGTAGAAATACAAATAGTTTCTTCAAAGTGTGAAATCAGGTGTTGATGAAAATATTCGGTCCAGGCCTAACCTAAGAATTTTTTCCGACTAAATTTACAAATATTAAAATAATTAATGTTTTTATCAAAATTAATTATAGCCTATGTTACTGAAGGATAGTGTAGTTTTCTATTAGTAAAACTATTTTTCAATCGGTTTAGTAGTTCCAGAGATACACCCTTCATACAAAAAAAATTTACCTCTTTTATAATATTAGTATAGATTACATTTAAACATAGCGTTGTAGGTGAGGGTGAATAGGGGGGGGGGGGGGTCTGGTCATCTACTTCTACTCGTCTAGTCAACAAGTCAATCAAACTGTAATTAATTGCTCTGTAGTCTGTACCCTGTACCTGTACTCTTTCAGCGGAAGTAAATGTATCTGGTATCATTTTGGCCTCCCGTGACTACCTAGTACTAGTACCGTCGACGAAGTTCAAAATACCTGGTACTTTTGTCCTCCCGTACCTGGTACAAGTACCTTCGAAGAAGTACCTAGTAAAAAATACCAGGTACAGGTAATTCGGCCCACCTCTGCAAGAGATAGAAAAGAAAAAAATACCCCTCCATTTGCCGTAATATCCGGTTGGGTGGCATAGTTTAACATTTTTAAAACAATTACCAGTCGAACCCTTTTATAAGGGGCGTGTAAAACCCTTGTCATCAGGTTTGGTTAAGGGTTCAAATAAAGCGCTAAAAAAACGGGAAAACTCTATTAGAATCACAAAAGACCAGAAGACCCTACCAATTGTTTCAGGTATCCCCTTTCTAAAATCGGACTCTGAATTAAGCCAGGTTGCGGCGGACACTGCCCGGTAATTATCACGATCGGATGGACGCGAACAGACCCGTCGGACTCTGTCTAATGCAGAAGAATAATTAGCGAATAGACCGTTTGGACCTGGCAGCTGTCCGAAAGTCTTTTGTGATACTCGGACACTTTGTATAACCGACAACCGCTCGTCTAGGCTTAGAACTATTTCACCTGGACTGACACACTATTATGGGTCAATAATGGGTGTTTCACAACTCTCTAACAAACCTTGCAAGAATTATTAAACTAACTTCAAGAGGAGAATACCTCTAAAAATTCAATTATTAGCGAATGTCCACAGGAAAGATTGCAGTGATTTATGGTGAGAATTAAGGTCGAGAGTAGGAGATGGTACCGATCATGGTCCCCAGAACACATTCTCAACTGTAATTGAAAACTTTATACACACATATATATGTATACAATTGTATAATGTGTTTTATAGAAATTAAAGTAACTACTAAGCTCAATAAAAACAAATCATCATGTGTGAATTTCTTACTTATTCATCTATAATACCTCTATTACTATTAGTGAATTTGCATAGATAAGAAGAGCTATTGCATTGACTCTTATAGTGAGACCTAAGGTCGGGAATAACAGATAAACACCGATCATGGTCCCCAGAACACGTTTTTCAGTGTCATTAGCGAATTTCCATAGGAAAAATAAGCTATTGTAGAGGCCCTTATGGTAAGACCCAAGGTCGGGAGTAGCAAATGAGCACCGATCACGGTCCTCAGAACACGTTTTGAAGTATCATTAAAAATCATGTATATATATGTATATATGTGTTCACACTCTAGCGGCCGCATTTTAAGTCCGATTTGGATCAAATTTGGTACACATGTTCGTTAGCCAAAAATCCAACAACCAGAAGCACGTTTTTTGAACGGAAGTAACTACTTTTGAGATTTTTCCTACGAGAATGCATTTTTTTAGAGTTTTTTCTACAAATATAAATGTAGGATGTTATTCTGCACATTTTGTTTTTCACGCGACCTTATATCGTTCCCCCAAAATCGATCAAAACGTAAAATACCATAAAATTACCCGGTTCAAAGCCATTTGGTGGATTTTACCGTGAGGTTGGAGTAAAAAATAATTATTGTGTTTCATAATTATTTTGTGTTTATTATTTTTCATTTAAGCTATAGTATGCAGTTGATTTTTAATATTGCATACTATGTTCTAGGACTCCAATAATTACTATGATCCTTGTACATCTAATAAGGCAAATTTAAATTTTACATCTAGTCATTCAAATAGCAGTACAATAATCTTGCCTACATCACTAAGCTCAACAAGTGAGAATTCAACAGATGATGTCAACAAAGTAAGTTTTATTAATACTAATACAGTATTTCTAAACAATAATTGCAGGTCTTTACTGGGTGTTACCTAATTTGTCCCTATGCTTTAAAAGCACTGCAAGATATAAATACTATTTATATATAAATTTGTCATTGTATTTGTACGATATAATACAAAATACATTTTAAACTAAACCGTTAAATTAATGGTAACATTTGCCAAAACAGCAATTTGGTTAAACACAGGGTCATCAAAAAGTATCAGAATGGCTCTATATTTTTCTAAACTAAGACCTGCAGAAAGACACAATTTTAACTAATCTTAGGGCTTAACAAAGCTGTCTATTTACAAATTTGTTAAAAGAGACAAGCTCTTTTGTGTGATAGACAGCAATAATAACTAGAGCTTTGGAAATAGTTTTGTTAATTTTTAACATGTACCAAATTTTATAAATTTGAAACGAACTCAAAATGACAGCCTTTTTTGATGCGATTCACTTGAAAATGTTCCACTCAAATACCACTTTAATTTGATATGAAACTTGACCTGTGATAACATTCAAAAATGTCCTCTAACCATCTATGTGGAGTCTCCTGAAAGTGGTCTAGAAGTGCGACATACTTAAATGTTTAACTTCGCTAAGCCCTAGGATTAGTGTAAAACTACATCCTATGCATGTCTTCATTTCAAAAAAATATTTTATCTATTCTGATGCTTATTTGAGACTGTCTGTAAAATGTTTGTTAATTAACCATTGAAAGCTTGTTTTGAACATTTTACATTAATTTGTGTTTCTACTGCTCAGTGTTAAAGTAATTTAATTATATAATTTTTGTTGTCTAATGTTTTAATTGAATGTTTGGGATGTTTGAAAAAGTAAACAAGATAAAGTAAAACAAAATGCTGTGGACTATTTATTAGATGCTAGCATTTATTAATTAGGTTTATTTTTAACAGTGAATATTTATGCTAACCCTGAGTTATTACAATTTTTCTGCTTTCAGGAAATAAGTCATATACTACAGCAGTGTGTAAATGGACAGTTAGTTTTAGCGAATTATAGAGATAAAGGAAAGTTGGATTCTACAACTCGCAAAAGACTATGTGAAGTGATAGTAAATTACTTGATTAACTTAATAAAAAACAAGAATATTATAGTAAAAAGCGAATTGTTAGATTCTCTGTCATCATATTGTGGCTACATTTCCGAATATTTGCATATATAAATATGTTTTCCACTCTGAATATGAGCCAAAGGGTTAACATATATAGTTCAAATTTAAATTGTTCTTATCCAATTTAAGCGTTGCCAATACATTTTTGGAACATTAATTTCTTGCTTATTTTTTTTTTTTTATTTTGTAGTAAACACATTTTTAGGCTATAGGTTAAAAATTATTAAATTTGTAAGTTCAATTTTTATTTTTTTAAATCATCAATTTATTTTTTTATGGCATCAGTCATCAATTAACATGAATTGTTTTACGAATTTTTACATTTGAAATGACAGAGCCTTATTTTATTATTTTGCAAATATTTTGATGTTCTCCAAAAACCTAACAATAGCATATACAAATATTTGAATAATGAATTTTGATTACTTTTATCAGAACTAATGAGTCTGATATTTGAAATAATTTATGAATTTAAAATAATGTACGATGTTTACGAGTATTGATCAACCCTTGTTAACGAATTATTAAAACTAAGAATGTATTTTATTAAAAAAAGTTACTTCAAATTAGCTAAACTCAAGATAATAAATATCCATCTTCAGTGGGAAATGTAGCAGTAATTAATTAAATTAAAAGTAATGAACTCATTATTAAATACGGTAACTTTAAACATAGAATTTAGGTTAACATTTTTAAAAGTTGAATTCTTTATTTTAAGATACAGTAAAAATGTTATGTCCTTAACTATGTAAATAACTACATACATTAATAACTATGTATATTATATAATGTATTTTATAGTTATCTTACACTTAATTTTTATTTTTTCCAGAACTCTTACTATTGTAGCTCCTCTAACTGAAGGACCTCGACGGTTAGTATGCAGGGGAAAGCTTGTCGACAAATTTCGAAATAAAATATCGGAGTTAAGAAAAGCTGTTTCTGTTGTGACAAAAATAACTACTGTTACAATAAACAAACTATATAGTAATTACAATCTTAACTAGTGTTATAACTGTAGTAGTATGAAGTTCACCACTACATCAACTATCCTTGCAAGGATGTTAGTTATACTGAAACACACAGAGCAATTACTCTTATGATTACACTAAGAGTGTAATATGTGAACTAATATGAGTGTAATATTTTGTAGATGTATTGCCTAATTTTATTATTTTTGTGGCAATAACAACTAACTTACCAGTAAAGGTACACTACAATATTAAACACTCTACCTAATGTTATAACTACATTAGTTTATATTCACTACTACATTAACTAGCCTTGAAACATAGCTAGTAGTGCCTTAATGCCATAGAAACATTAGGTTTACTGTTGAACTTACATTTGCTACTAAGTTAATAACATTGCTATAACATCAAGAGATCAACAGTAGCTTACTTTAACAGTAAAGCTAACTACCCCCTGCTGACCCGTAAAGAAATATTTCTATTACCGCAAAATTAATTGTGTTGCTGTAAGGATAGAGTTTTTTCAGTATGGGCATCAGTGAATTAAAGTTATTCTAATACTGTGTAATAACAAACTACGAGGTGAGCCATAAAAACCTGACTGTTTTCATGTGGCGATTGATCAGCTGTTATATTTCTTACAGAGTTCATTGTTGCGTTTAATTGTGGGTTAGTTAATGCCATTTTGAGGTTAGTTACCATGGATCATCAGTGGCAAGTGCATCATCGTGCTTTTGTGATTGAAACATTTTTCAAAAATAACGAGTCCGTGGTTGCTACGCAACGACAATTTCGTGCTCACTTCAACATTGGTCGTCATGGCGACATTCCTTGTAGAAATACGATTTTGAAGTGGGTAAATAACTTCCGGAATACGGCTTCGGCTCTCAAAATAAAGCCAAGTGTGAGGCCCCGTACAGTTCGAACACCAGAAAACATTGAAAATGTCCGCGCAAGTGTACTGCAAAGTCCTAAACGTTCGGCCCGCAAACAATCTGTTGCATTGGCAATATCCAACACTTCCCTGCGTAGAATTTTACATTGTGACTTGAATTTCCACCCCTACAAAATAGCGATGACACAGAAACTGAAAGACATAGACTTCGTACCACGCATTACCTTATGCCAGAGATTATTACAGCTTGTGAATGAAGAAAACCTACTTCAAGTTTTGATAAAGTCCGATGAAGCACACTTTGAATTATCAGGTAAAGTGAACAAACAAAATTTTCGGTACTGGTCAGCCGAAAATCCAAAAGAAATTCATGAACGCCCGCTTCATGCAGAGAAAGTGACTGTTTGGTGCGGAGTGGCGCGGTTTGGAATCATCGGGCCGTATTTTTTTTAGGACAATGAGGGAAGGACTGTCACTGTCAATTCAGCCCGATATGTGGCAATGATTAGGGACTTTTTGGTGCCGCAGTTACGTCTTTTAGGAATTGACACTCAAGACATCTGGTTTCAGCAGGATGGGGCCACTTGCCATACAGCAGGACCCTCTATAACGGTTTTACGTCAGTTGTTTCCGGGACACTTGATTTCACGATTTGGTGATGTTCAGTGGTCTGCGCGGTCCCCAGACCTTACGTCATGTGACTTTTGGCTATGGGGATATCTGAAAAGTAAAGTTTTTGTGACGAAGCCCCGTGATATAGCTGAACTTAAGCAGTGCATAAGAAACGAGGTTGCTGCTATTCCTCGATCAATGTTACGTAAAGTAACTTCAAGTTTACAGAAAAGATGGGAAGCCTGTGTAGACGTAAATGGACGTCACTTGAGAGACATAATCTTCCATAAATGAAATGGCAAAATCATGTAAATATTTTAGTTATATTTGCAATAATAAAGGATTTTTGGTTCTCGAACAATTTAATTTTAAAAACAGTCATGTTTTTTTTTGCTCACCTAGTAGAATAAGTCGGCATTCTACAAAAACTTAGAAAATTAATCTCTAATTTACTAATCTATTGAAACTGTGAAATTTCCATTACTGAATTTTAAATTATAATTAATCCAAACGATGTTTAACTTGAAACTTGTTTATGCCAGCACGAGCAAACCGCTCCCCGAGATCATCAATTAAATCAATAAAATATGAAATTATCTTGTTAACAAACTTTT
>JAGFPH010002317.1:152468-166771 GCA_018207615.1 Philaenus spumarius | reverse complement strand
CTGATGTGCATTTCTGTTATCAGGAAACAGTTTCACCTATGGATTACTATCCTCCTATTCTATATGTATTGCAGAACAATATTTTGCAATACTCAAGACACTCAATATTGTAACACCAACTCCGGTGCTCTTTTTTTATATGTTCTGATTCAAGAAGTCTACTGGTGTCCATTTAAGGTATGTACTCCCTTTTCCTTTTTGATTAAAGACTTTCTGTGCTCCACGCACAGGCTTTGGCTACGAGCTGTTGGGGTGTCGTTCCGGGTCACTCAGGGATACAGGGTAATACTAAAGCAGACCTAGCTATTAAGGAAGCTCACTCACAGCCTAACGCGAAGTGGGTAATGTCATCCGACTTTGTTTCCACTTTGAAACAAACCTTATTTAGACAGTGGCAAGAGAAGTGGGTAGCGATACAAAACAAAAAACTCCGACAAATTGGGGATTCGGTAGGTCCTATCTCGGCAATGTTAAATTAGCCATTTCGGTGCACACTTTTCTCAAAAACCGTTAAAGCTAGAACTCTCAAATTTTGTACGTATATTTATAGGTCTTTCTCCCACTCTTTAACGCAGGCTTTTGGCAATAAATTTAGTTTATAGAAATTTATACATTTTTTATATGTAGCCTATTTTTTTAATTTTTAAACGTAACCTAGGTAATGTAGTTTTAAATCCCTGCGTTAAAGTGTTGCATACTTATGCCTCTAATACGTGGGGTAAATTTCTCTAGTGGTTCCTGAGATTGTGTGCGCAAAGTTTGAAAAACTTAAGGGGATTCAATACTGAAAATAGGGGTTTTCTATAATAATCCTTTTTTAATTATGAAATATTTTTTATACACTAATTAGAACCTAAAAAGTTGTTTACACTTATAGGAATTGTCAAACAAATATATGTTACATACTTTTTTGAGTTTTTTTCGTTTTTTAGAAAAAAGATATGTTTTTTAAAATCTCTTATAGCTTTTTTACTACTGAACCAATTTGGCCGTTTGATATCATGTTTTAAAGTATATAAAAAGCACTAAATTTTTGGGTATAGTCATATTCTTGCCACTAAAAGTTTAGTAGTTATGACCTTAAAAAAAATAATATATATAAAACAAATTTGTGATTTATACATTTAAAAAACAAAAACTCTTGTATTTGTCCTAGAGTAATAAAAATACCCCAAAAAGTTGCATTATAAGCTACTAAAAGATGTGGTAAAAATTTCATCACTGTAGCTTTAGCAGTTAAAAAGTTATAAGGACTTTTGTGTAAAAAATATCAATATTGAAAAGTTGCGGGAAATAGCGTTTAAGATTCCATTTTTTATTTTGGCAGCCATAGAGGGGAATAACTTGCACTAACAGTATTTGTAGTCAAGATATGTTTTACTTACATATTGGAGGCATTGAAAGCCTAATAATAAACATTGTTGTCCTTCTTTGCAATTACTTTAAACAAATAAAAAGTCTTTTTAGTCCAAATAGCAAACATTAAGAAGTTCAACTCGACCAAAAGTAGATGCGCGCTTGCTTTGAATAAATTTTTCACACTGACATAAAGAACTTTTGTGGCATATATTATGTTTTTCTTAAACCTTATAAACTGTAGAATCAGGAAAAAAGAAAAAATTATTTTGGTTTTTTTTTTGGAAACTGGTAATTTTTAAGTATGGAATCCCCTTAAATTTCGAGAAATCGCAAATAAAGTAGGCCTATACGTTAAAATAAGAACACACGCTCACAGTTTGTTCACAATGTAACATAAACAGAACTACAAAAACAGCAGCTGATGCAAACATCTGGGGAAATAAATGTCCTCAGTGTAGCCAACAAGATAACTCAAAATAACATACTTCAAAATTGGTACACAATAAGAAAACCATGCTAATTTCCTGATGAATGTATTTATGCTCATTTTATAAAAGTGTATTCACTTACTAAACTGTTAATTTATACACTTATTCTGACTCAAAATATAACTTATTATACATGAAAATGTTCAGAAAAGATCCGGCTAAAAGAAAAACTAGAAAAGTGATTTTTTAAATATTTTTACTTACCATGTCCATTTAAGGATACTGTTCGGCCATGAATATCTTCAAACCGCCAAAGCCGTCGAGAGGACGTGGGGATTTCTTACGGGTTTAAAACATGTTAGTAAGAGGTTTTCCTAAAACATTGCATTTAGACGATGCTGGGCGATTTCACCCGTACCAGTAATATGGTGTTAGTATTTCTCTATCGTTTGAATGTGATTGGTAACACTTAAACATACTTTTCGTTTTGTCCTAACTTTGTATTGCATTTATCATAAATGTCATGTTAAGATTCATTACTTCGTTACTTAGCTTTAATTAGAATTTGATTAATATGTCATGTTAAGATTCATTACTTTGTTACTTAGCTTAAATTATAATTTTATTCATTGTTATGTAACAAGTTGTGTACAAATTGTATCGTTATTGCTAACTAGTTTCAGTAGTGTGTGTAAATTAAATGTTTAATTTTTGTACCTGTGTGTGTGATTATAGATATCTCAATTTACTTATTAAATTTATGAGCATTATGCAAATGATCCCCGATTTCTTGGCAATGATAACCGCTCAGGGGTTTTCGCCTAAAAAAGGATTAGAATAAGTGCGTGTTAAAAGTCTCCCACTTATTATGCTACATGCATGAGAGGTGTAGCATAAATGGGAGCCTTTTAACCAAGTCGTCGGTGAAATACCACTACTTTCATCGTTTCTTTACTTACTTGGTGAGGCGGTTGGCGACTGCCCTGGGTTCTCACCCCGTCGCGACGGTATTCTCGCGCCAAGCGTATGGCGGATCCGTGGACTTGTCGGTAGCGGCGAGTCGTGTTGTCGGGCCGGTGCACATCGTTGTGCCGGCGCCGAGCCCACGGCCCGAGACCGGCTTTGTTGCGCAGCGTCTCCATCCGGCAAACACTCCCTAGCGTGATCCGCTCTGAAGGCACTGCCAGCTCAGCGATGGCAGAAATCTCGCGTAGAGCAAAAGGGCAAATGCTGGCTTGATCCCGATGTTCAGTACGCATAGGGACTGGGAAAACACGGCCTTTCGATCCTTTTGGCTTGAAGAGTTTTCAGTAAGAGTTGTCGGAAAAGTTACCACAGGGATAACCAAGGTTTCATAGCGACGCCGCTTTTTGATCCTTAGATGTCGGCTCTTCCTATCATTGCGAAGCGAAATTCGCCAAGCGTCGGATTGTTCAGCGCAAATACGGAACGTGAACTGGGTTTAGACCGTCGTGCGACAGGTTAGTGTTACCCTACTGATGACTAGTAGTTGTAATAGTAATCCTGCTCAGTACGAGAGGAACCGCAAGTTCGGATAATTGGTTCATGCGAGCGGTCAGTGGTGCGAAGCTAGCATCCGTGAGATTATGCCTGAACGCCTCTAGGGCCGAATCCCGTCTAAATAATGTGGCGCCGATTCACTATGAGTTCCGTTATGTAAAAGGCTCAAAACAATGTTACTATTAGGCGGTGCGTGCCCTTTTGGTTGTCCGTCGCACGAGCCATTGACCGCCGGTCCTTTAAGAGCTGGCGGTCGTCGGGGATCATCCCGCGTCCGGCGGCGGGTTTGGTCGCCCTTCGGGGAGTTCGATGTTGGGATTCGTCATCGTCTAGACGACTTTGGTACCGAGCGGGGTGTTGCCACTCGGTACTCGGTAAAGCAGTTGCCACGCTGCGATCTGTTGAGACTCAGCCTTTAGCTTGGGTGATTCGTTTTGTCAGCTAGAATAGGCCTTAATTGTGCATTAAACTATAAATATAAATATATTTTATTCAATATCAACAATATCAGTTCAAGTGATTTGTTTGGTTAGCGAAACAGAGCAGCTGCAATATTAGAGATGATGGTGGCTGGCATGAACACGGCGTGCCCGGTCACACTGGAATAAAAAATAAGAGATTTGTGATTGAGAGATGGACAGTCAGTCGGTGGTTAGCGACAGTGACGGACGGTAGCAACGGGACTCTACAGCAACATTCGGAGACAGGCTGAGCGCGACTCCGGCGGCGTTGAACCTGTATAAAAGTTCAAAAGGGTTTCTCCTCGCCGTTTTTTTCTGGGGACTTATAGAAAATTTTTAATGATCATCGGTAAGGTTTTCTTTTTGTTTAAATTTGTGAACACCGTTTTTTCCTGGTCATCGCTAAGGTTTTAATCACTACAAAAATTATAGATTTGATATAGAAAAACGAAATGCGCTCGTCAAAGTTGGCGATGACCAGAAACATTTGCTTCTCCTTAAGTAATGTTCCACGTTCTGTTTTGAATGCCTTGTTAATTCTCGTATTGTTGTAATGCATTCATGAGTTTTCCTTTATTGTAATTGTTACAGATTTATCGATTACCTAATAATTAATTGCAAATTAAAATTAAACTAAATAAACGGTATCAGTTAACTGACACAAACTTTCTCCCAACTTACTGTAGTCAAAATAATATTGTTTTTAATCATTTTATTTACTACTTTTTAGAACAAAACAAAAAAATAATATTCTACCTTCGTCAATCGTATAAAAAAGTTATTGTCCCAGGCGGGATTTGATCGCGCGACCTTTGAATTACTGGCCGTGCTCGCTACCGTGGTGCTACCCCGTGCGGCAGCTGCCGCGATGCTAGATTGACACCACAAACTTGTTTATTTTTAAACATTTCCCCATAATTATAAAACGCCGAAGTTTTGATAAAAGCGGGTGGTGTCATTTTGTTTGGCATCTTAAGCACTATAAATACTGAAAATTTGATCAAAATCGTTAGAGCCGTTTTTGAGAAATTTGCATTTTTGTCGTTTTTTATTGGTTTTTTGGGTTCAGGGAGCACCAAAACAAAAAATTCCACTAAAAATATTTTTGGGTTCAGGGAGCACCAACACAGATAATTGCATTAAAAATTTTTTTGGGGTTCTGGGAGCACCAAAACAGATAATTCTACTGAAAGTTCAAATTCGAACATTTTTACGAAAACAATACTTTCTCCATATACTACGTATACGGTGGAGAAAGTAAAATCATTGTAATCCATTTCTACTTTGATACAAACTGCACCTCGACCTAACATTTTTCTCCTCTCGTATTTCTGTTTGGTTTGTAATTATATGTTCGACAAATTTTGAATCAGTCCAAGGATTTTGTGTGGATTGTATGGTAGAAAAGTACTAATTAAATATTTTTTGAAATGATCGCCCCGTCTGCTTTACGTATTTTTTGGGGCAGCAGTTAGAGCATGACATTTGGTAATTTCCTGCCCCTGAAATTGATTAGCCTTGCTTTCGTCTTGGTTTATTAAATGTGATTATATGTATTTGGATTATTTCTTGTTCTGAATGTGGTGGTACAGCCTTATTTTTTTATTATTTGATTAATTTGCAAACCTGACTCTAAATACAACATGTATCTTGGTATATTGTTAGGCAATCTTAATTATGTAACAAAAAATAGATCTTACAATAGCATTGAACATGGTATATTTTACACTTATCGGCACTTTATTGCGGCACAATATACAGCGTGTTAGATTTTGAATTAATATGCCGGACATATCAAACACTCTACGAACTGGAACTCTACTGTTGTATTAGATATGTAAAATAGTTGTCTTTTTCCATTGTGAACTGTATGTTGAGATTTAAACTGTTGAAGTAATTGTTCAGTAGTTTCTTTGAATATTAAAAAGGTGTCATCAACGTATCTTTTGTAAGTATGAAGGTTGTAGTTGTGTTTATTTCTACTTGCCAACAAAAGGTTATTATCAAAGTAGTTCAAATATAATTGCGAAAGTAGTGAACTTAATGGACATCCCATGGCTAAAGCTTCACTGTTTGTGTAACATTATTTGTTCTCAAATTGAAAGTAATTCTGTCTTGAGATTCAATTAAGTATATGAAAGGTTTGGTTGATGGCGTTGTTACATATTTTCTCAGGTTTTCCTTCAAAATGTTTAAGGTTTCTTGCACTGGTTTACAAATTTATTTTGTCAAATGAAGCCAAAATGCAATTCTGTTTAGTTGCGATGGCCTTTGTATCATCATTGTAATAATCATAGTTATGGAACTAGTGTAAAGTTATGTTTTGTAGTGCCTTACGTAGATAGAAAAGGCACCATAAATGGTCTTAGTTGTCCAATTTCAGGAATAATGGACTTAGAGCATTTTCCTTGTAGGCCCAATAAATTATGTTGTATAATGTTTATTTTTGCTTGTCACTAAGCTATATTTCATTAAAAGATTTTACTTTTACTGGCTAAAGGCAGTTTAATCCTCAGCAGTATAATATGCAACATTGAATTGGAAACAGTTTTGTGACTAACATATTTAGCAGAACGGGTAGGTCTTTTATTGCTTGTTGATTTATTGTCAATTATTGAGGTTTTCAGCTTGAATCAACAAAACAGGTTGTTTTTTTATAATTTTGTGTTTTTCCTGTACTTGTTTTATTTGAGATGGAAAATAATAATAATAATTTCGAATTCAAGATAAGAATTCGGAAGGAATCGGGGAAACGATGGATCAAGGAAAATAAACATCTCCTATCTTTTATTTCCGAGAATCCGATCAAGTTTGAGATCATTTTCTTTCTTTTCTCTTTTTTTTTACTTTCTTGTTAACCCTCCATATGGCAGTTGGATATTTCTATACTGGCTGGCAAATTTTTACTAATGGAACACATTTTCATTTAAACGCCTATCTAAACCATTTTAGTAAAGTACATTTATACATTTTCGTGTTCAGAAAAGTACAGAAAACATTTCTGTGTACTTGATTTTGTTTGCACAAATATGTTAGCAAAAAGGAACAAAAAGAGTCCTAATCTTGTTATAAATATATAAAAATGTAATATATACATTATTTAGTAAGTAGGGGAAAAAAAAATCTTTTTTACAAACTAAAGAATATGGTAAAGAGGCATATTCTAAACTCAGTCATTTAGCCTAGATCACGAAAACACAAAATATGTTTCCAAAAAATGCAGAAAATGAGGCCTAATTTTATCTAAAACATAATTCCCAAATTTTAAAGTGCGTAAGGTATTACAGTTTCTGTCTAAAGAACTATACAAAAGTGTGATGTAATCAAAATAATGTAATAAACTATATACCAAATCAATCTTTAGAATGTTCTGAGTACAGTAATATATAAGTAAAATACAACAAGTAATTTCTATTTTCTAAAAAGAACCCCTATGAATGAGCCCATTAAATATTAATTATGCCAGTAATAAATTACTCGGGTATTAATATTCTTCAATTTATTATTTTTCAGGCAGTACAGTAATTTCTGGAACCTCGGAGGGGACAAGGCGACAAGGACTGGACGTATTTTTACTGTCAATTTTTGTTATTAGAAATCTTTTTTTACAAAAGAAATAAAAAATATATTGATTAATTATCAAAATGGTGTTTTCATTTACAATCAACTTGAACAATTAAATGAGGAGGACTTTTTCCTTTCTACTTGTGTCTTCGGCATTTCAATTAAAAGTTATTTGATCAAACTCACAAACTCACAAAACTATTATAACCTGAACAAAATTGAACAAGGATAACCTTACTTACACAAGGGCATTTAGCACATTTATGTATGAAAATACACCATGTGTATTACAGCTTCATGGACAATTCGAAAGCCGAATATTGAGCTCTCGCTGTCTAGATACCTAAAAACAAACTACTCCTTGTGTTCTTTGCCGCTAGGAGTTTTTGTCCGTATGTGCCCTGTAACAAGTGTTTATAGTTTATAAACAAATGTGTATAATTAAATAAATACCTTATTTATATATAACTGCTCGCAGTCCAGTAATCGTTTTTGTAATCGGTGACGACCGTTTCGCCTATTTACATTCAGGCATTGTCAAACCGAAACTTTTATGTTATAGCATTTAATGTAAATGCTCATCACTTTAAAATTACACAAAAAGACACAACACAACACATCACAACACTTTGAAACACAAAAAACTACATTTAAAATAATCGCAATGTTAATTATGTCATATAACATGGACACACGTGTTCACTGGTTCATTGCTTAGTCAGTACTGAACAAAAAAACTAGTTTTGGGGGTGGTTAAGTCTTCTAGTTGAAGGGGTTAATTTAATTATACTGTCGAAGATGGTATTCGATTGAAAGTGGACTTTTTCGTTTAATAAAATAGATGGATCAGAAATACATTGTTTGTAAATTTGGAATTCTTCTAGGACATTCATAATTGGCCCTTTTGAGCATTTATGTAATATTTGCATATTGCTATCTATATTGGAATAATTGTGGCCTGTTTCTACTAGATGTTCAGCAAATTTAGATTTTATTGGGTTAAGGTTTCTTTTCGGTAAGTGTTCTTTAAATCGGGTTTTAAACGATCTTCCCGTTTGACCGATATAGTGTTTAGGGCAATTGTCACAGGATATTTTATATACGCCGCTTGCATTGAATGGGCATTTTTCTTTATTTCTAGGTTTTAATGCATTTCCTAAATTATTTCCTGTTTTGAATGCTAACGTGTAACCTTGTTTTTTAAATATCCTTCCTGCGACATTCTCTACTAGTCCATGGAATTCCGTGCTGATATATTTGGTTTTTTCTTTTATGGTAGGTTTGCATATCTTAGTTTTATTCTTCACCAATTTGTCAATTATTTTGTGGTCATAGCCATTCGAAACTGCGATCTGTTTTATTATATTAATTTCTTTGTTATAATCAACTGTATTCATGGGTACGGTGAGAGCTCTGTGTACAAAGCTGGAATAGGCTGCCATTTTGTGGTTATGGGGATGATTGGATGTTGCATGTATTGTATGGTCAGTCTGTGTTGGTTTCCTGTGTACTTTAAAATTGAATTTGTTGATATTTCTTTAATTATGGTTAAATCTAGGAAATTAATGCTATTGTTTGTTTCTAATTCGTTGGTGAATTTAAGTGATGGGTGTATTCCATTCAAGTAGTTGGTGAACATTTTTAACTGTCTTATAGTACCCGTAAACAGACAAATGGTGTCGTCAACGTATCTGTAGTAAAATTGTATATCTTTTTGAAATTGATTTGAAGTATGCATTATGTATTTAGTTTCCATATAATTTAGAAATATTTCTGCCATCACGCTAGAGAGTGGAGAACCCATGGCTAATCCTTTGTTTTGTATGTAAAAAACATCTTTAAAAACAAAGTAGTTTTGTTGTAAGCACGTATTAAGGAGTAAGATTAGTTCGTCCAATCTGTCGTGTTGCATGGTATTATTGTCTAAAATGTTGTTTTTTATAATTTCTATTGTTTCAGATATTGGTACATTTGTGTACAGGTTTTCTATATAAAATGAAACTAGTATACTGTGTTTTTCATTAGGAAAGGTAGGTAAGATAAGGCCTCTTATGTTTTTGTAATTATATTTTCAAATAAATGCGTTTGATTCAAAAAGTAATTTCTCAATGTATTGCATCATGATAAGTTTTGAACATTTTATATATTTCGTGTTGTTCCAGTTCATTCATAAATTTTCCTTTTTTTTTGTAACGGTGTAGTATTTCGAAGATGCCATCTATTGCTGTGTAGTTATTGTTATTTAAAATAAGGTGTTCTGTGTTTTTCGATAAAATTTTTCGATGACAGCGTTTGTTTATCGGGATGTCTTCTTTGAAATTTTCTCCAAAGGATCTGCCAGTTTGTCCAATGTATAAAATTAAACACTGGACAATCGGAGCACGATACTTTGTAAACCCTCGAGCTATCAAATTTGTCGCCTTTAACTTTGTGTTTATGATGCTCTGTCAGTTGTTTTTAGTTTTTAAGGCGGTGGCGTACTCTGGTTAGAGGAAAACGTTGCCTATATTGTATGCTAAGTCTTTGTGGTATTGTAAAGCGATATGTTTGTTTTCTGATTTAGTCTTGGGACTTCTCTTTTTTAGCGAATTTCCTTGTTATCGATGAGCTATATTGCAGTGGCCCTAATGGTGAGACCTAAAGACGGAGAAAATGTGTATGTATATTATGTATGCACTCTTAACGGCCGCATTTTAAGTCCGATTTGGTCTAAATTTGGTGCACAGTCTAAGTGCTCGGACGAGTTCGTAAGCAGAAAAATCCAATAATCGGAAGCACGTTTTTGGAATTAACTATTTCCTTTTTAGATTTTTCGTACTAGAATGAAACTTTAAAGTTTGTATAGAAAAACATTTAAGTAGGAAATTATTTTGCAAATTTAGTTTTTTTACACGACCTTATAGCTCGCTCGGTCCTCCAAAATCGAACCAAACGTAAAATATCATTACAGTGGCTCATTCTTCTGATCCGAGGCCGCAACCAAAGTCGAGGTGCACACTCGCAAAGCGAGTGGAACAAAGTCAGTCGGTGCAAACTAATTCTACTAATATATTTCGTACACGGAGGCAGCTATTCAGCGTTATTCAGCGCATTTGTGAGTAGACCAATTACCGACATAGTTGGTTAAAACCCTAAAACATATAATTTTATTTTGGAAATTCGCTAAACTTACGTCAGCGGTTCAGCAGCGTGATCGAATTCTTTATTTATTCTCTTGTTTATTAAATACTAGGGGGAACCCCTGTGTGCTCCGCACGCCAACCCCGTTGATACCTTCTATATAACATAATCATGTTATGTTTTCTTTATATTAAAGGTGTAGGATTAATAATAATCCCAAAGCTAAGATGGTAAATAATGTTAAACGTTTAAATCAAATTATTTCGTATATTTTATAAGAGCAGTTGTAATAAAGGTTAAAAGAACCAGCAAGGCTCAGGTCTACCACTTTATTAAAAACCCAACCCAAAAGTTAGAAAATACAAATACATTTTGTATAAATAAATAAGTCAAGTTAAGCTAAGCTGAAAGAAGCTGTTCCTACTATAAAGTCCCCCTCGTGGTGCAGTTGCTTCAAAGTGTGAAATCATGTGTTTTAGAGCAAACAGCTGTTATAACTATTATTTTATTCAATTGGTTGTTGTGGTAATTCATCAGTCTAGGCCTAACCTAAGAATTTTTTCCGACTGAATTTACAAATGTTGAAATAAAAATTGTTTTTATAAAAATGAATTATATCCTATGTTACCCAGGGATAGTGAAGCTTTTTATTAGTAAAAATATTTTTCTAATCGATTCTGTAGTTCCAGAGATTACCCCCTACATACAAACAGACAAACAAATGTTATCTCTTTATAATATTAGTATAGATTTTGTCTACAATGGATGGTGGACATCCATTATTAATTACAATTTTATTTGATTGTATACGATTCTTCTTGAAAGTCTTCTTGTGTCGTTGGTATATTGCGGAGTGTGCGAATAAAACTATTATAGGCTGCTATTTTATGGGGAAATGGATGGTCAGAGGGATTTAAAATTGATTGTTAACAATACAAGTGACTACTGACGACAATAAGTTGTAACATACTATTGATTTATAACAATAGTCCGAATTTTGATAAACAAAATAAATGAAAAAGTTATAGGTAAATTAATACTCGGTATGGCGAACATGTTCATTGCTTGTGTTTATATTTGTATTGAGCGCAGTTCTCGCCGTGACCTTAGAACAAGTATTTCTTCACACAGGACAAGCTCTTACTAAACTGGTTCAACACTTCCCCTGTCACCCCAAACCCGATCCACCCTGTTTTAATTATTCGATCCGGACACTGCCACCTTACCCGGTCCTTTTCAATGCAGTCCTTTGTTTTTCAAGAAATGTAAATGAATCGCCGGATCGGGAAGGAGGGGAGGGGACGTTTCGTCACCAGGACTTCTCCGCGTTCCCGGTTAAAAGCTTTTATTATTGAAATTATTTTTACAATTATGATTTTTTGCCAGCGCGATGAAACAATCGAACCTTTTAAAGGGTTGCGACCTATTGTTTCAGTTTTACTTTTTTTTTTGTCTCCGGGTTCGTTCTGGAACTCCATTTGCATGTCGTTCTTGTGGAAGGGTCAGTCCGAACCGGAGGTAGTGTCCTGCTTGCTGGCAGTACACCAGGTACGACGGGAGAAGCAGGTCAGAGCTCTTAATAACGGAGTAAGTACACGAGTTGGAACATTTGATCTTTAAAATTATAAACATGGTTGATAAGGGAAAGTAAAACAATATCATAATCACTGCGTTGAAATATTTTTAGTTTTATTAATTAATTGTAATTTGCACACAAACTTGTATCGCAAGTCAAATTAATCTAAAAGAATTGTCTAAAACATTCTTCAGTCGCCGTCATTTTTTTCTGGGAGACATTTAATTTAGTTTGACTTAAACCGTTTTTATTTATACAGAGATACTTCATCAATCATTCAAAACCAATTTTTTTACGAACTTCCTGATTACTAGCTTTAAATTCGTTCCTTCTTTTCTTCCTTCTTGTTTGTAGGCAATCGGACGGTGGTTTATACTCAAACGATTTCAATGAATATTGTGTATAACCCTGCATCCATAGATGAGCCATTGTACTTTATTATAACGTTTTACTTGATTATTATAAAGGGCTAATGTCTTCATCGAAACCATTGAAAACACTGCCTTACTAATATCGATATAAAACCACTAAATGTTGAACAATTTTCTTAATTCTTATACATAGATTAAATTAACACAATTTAATGGGTGCATTAAAAAATTGACTTTGTGGCTAAAATAAGATACTTATGATCGGAGCAGGTGGTAGAGCGAGTACTAAACTTATGGGTAGTTTATTTCAATACAATTTGTTTTATATTCCATTTTAATTATTATTTAATATCAAGGGTAGATATTCTATTTCATTACTTTGACTTGAGTGAATTGCGAATGTTTTTTTATATCATTTAAGAATAATATTACACAATTTTAGCTTTATAGCTTGTAGGAAGTTAGTGCAATTTATATTTATCCCAATTTTAATATCTTTGATTGGAACGACCATATTCTCTAAACAATCATGGTACTAATAAGTGTAAATTGTTAAATCCTAGCGAAATTAGGTGAGTAGTTTTTGAGTATATAGAAAAATTAAGTTTATGAATTTTATTATTTTAAGTGCAGTTATCCCATTTCACCCATTTGAATTGAGTAAACGAATTGCAAATGGTTTTTTATATCACTTAAGAATAATATTGCATAATTTGAGTTGCATAGCTTGTAGGAAGTTATACTTCAATTTCTAAGAATAATATTGCATAATTTGAGTTGCATAGCTTGTAGGAAGTTACTTCAATTTCTATTTATTATACGTGGGTAGCAACCCCATTTCAACCCCTTAGATTGTATAGTAATTGTCATGTATAAACACTCCTGATATAATATGTGACATTTTTAGTAAAATCGGTCGAATGGTTTTTGAGTGTATAGAGGACAAAGAAGCATAGAAGCATTCATTTTTGTGTATAGATATTACTTAGAAAATGTTACTCTGTGCATATAACACGGATAGAACAATATTCTAATCTGCTAGTAAAACTTAGCTGTCAAATCCAGTACGTCAGTTGCATTGTTTACGTTATGATCAGTATCGCTGCTTAGTATTTATACTGTTTTACTGTTATTATTTTTCACGGTTTCTTTTGTTTATTTATGTTTAAGTTTAATTAATTAATTATTAAAAGTTGTTATTATTTTAGTCTTGAGCGATGTAAATGACTAACTGCCCCGTGCGAATATTTCACAAGTTAGGAGAGCTTACCTGATTTAATACGTTGATTTAATTACGTTTATTTATTTACGTTGGTTTATAAATAACAGTTTATAACGATTTATAATGCTTTATTTATATTTATGTTATATGTAATTGTGTACATTATAATATAATTATTTTAATTGTAATATATATAATAAATAATAATAGTTAGTATTTATATTATATAGTACATTTAATTTGCTTGATTTGCGTGATAGATCAAACTTGCATGTAGAATTTAAACAACCTAACAGCTGTCATGTTAGATAAACGGATTGTTAATAGATGGTGCCTTTCATTTGAGATCATATTTATGAACTTTCAAATGAAAGGATTTTTAAAGCTATTTTTCGTAAATAGCGGGGAACATGAGCTTTACAAAATGATGTTTAAATAATACATTTTGATGAAGAATTGGCTTTGCCACCTTTCAGAAATAATATATATGCAATTTTTTGTCAATAGCTTGGTACATAAGCTTTAAAATGTTGACGAAGAACTAAGTGAGATATGACATTGCTACAAAAAACACTTTTGAGAAATAATATATATGCGATTTTTTATCAATAGCGGGGAACATAAGTTTTAAATGATGTATGAATCATTAATTTTCACGAAGAATTAAGCGAGATAAAAAAA